>JYFJ02006141.1:0-21043 GCA_000934665.2 Catajapyx aquilonaris | reverse complement strand
CGTCAATGAGGTATTCATCGAATTAGCTAGTGTGACGGCCCCAGTTCGCCCTGGTCTCCAGCCATCTTTTATCTTCTGGTGGGTCATTATGGCACATAAAATGATTCTGATCTGATCTATTAATTTTCATTGATGTCACTCTCATGCTACGAAATAAATGTAATGCATTTGTGAAACCATCCTAGTGAGTAGCAGAGAAAAAACTGTGCACTTTATCATATCTGCCATCACTACTAGGCCTAGTACAAATGAGTCATCTGTTTATTTCCCTTTTTTCTGCTCACTGGTACAACAAAATGATAGCCTTATGGCAACACTTGGTAGCAGAGACGTCAAAGCCCGACATTGTACACAATATCGTCTCCTTATCTTGTAATGCACGTGACTCGGCAACACTCAAATCAGTGTACTTATGCCATTCCGAAACATTGAGTAGGAAATTGCAAAAGCAAATCCTTTGCCTAGGATTCAAGTAGAGCCGCTTCGTGAATCATTATTTTATCCTCCTCATCCATATTGGCGATTCTACGAGTGGGAAACTTTTGGTCATCGTAGCTGCCTGCGATGTAGCAGTTTTTCAATTTAAATACCAAACTGAACATAACATCTTTATAAATTATCATCAAACCACCAGCAACTGTCCACTCAGATTGATGACACAAGTTAAGGTTATTAATTAACTCTGATCAGATATATTAATGCACCACTGTGCATTTTATATCATGAACAGAAGTAACCCAAAGAATGAGTTGTTTAAATTATTTACATCTGGCATACAGCAAGGAAAATAGTTTCTCATGGCCATAAAATTCCTTACTTGATCAGAGACTTTCATCCTTTCCTCAATAAATCCCAGGCGTTGATTGGTTTGTCTCATGAATGTCGCCCACTCTGTATTAAGGTGTTCGGCAACACAATCAACAATCCACTTGACTACACTTTCAATTGTGAAAGCCATAGCCTACTGCTTTCACCTGTAATGTGATGATACTATACTCAGCTTACACAGGATGCTATAATTATTTTAAAAAAATGATTAAATGGGACTAGGATGGCTCTGCATTTTATGGATGCAAATTATTATTGGCAACAAAAATTTTCTATTAAAGCTTGAGGAATTGGAACCCATGGCAGAGAGGTGCCAATCGCCACAACTGATGACCCATGATGGGTCGGAGGCCTCCGAGTGAATCTGATGTTTTCTTTCTCTATTCAAGTGGTTCCCAAACTGTGCTCCGCGATGCTTCTCTAAGTGCTCCACGAAGAGGTTGGAAAAAAATGAATTCTTCAATTCATTTATGACTTTAGTCTCTACCTTCAAGGAAAAGCAGTAATTGTTTTTGATGTCGTGATTAAGTATAGCATACTGGCATTTAAAAAGACAATCGAATTTTTGGCAGAAACAATGAAAAGTCAATAAATAGACAGATTTCAAAAAATGGTGAAAGAATTTAGAGAACTAGATTCCGATATACTTGGAGATATCTTCAATGAGTTTTACGCGTTCATCAACTAAATTTACTTGACAATTTCAACTGTTGCTTCCTGGCCACCTGGCACCTATAGACATGCCAGATGAACTGGCTGTGCAAGGCGTTTAACTTTTCAAGAATGATCCAGTTGCTTTGTGAGACGTCGAAAGGTCATGTCATTTTTCGGGGTCTTACTGTCGCCGCCGACAAATAATTATTTAAAAAAACTGCAATGTGGGACAACTGCTAATAATTTGCAACAATTTGAGCACATCCATCATTATAGTCTTCCACCCCTTGGCACAGCTGATGGAAAGTGATATAATAAACAACAAAAAAAAACAACAGCATGTAATCCATTTGGCACCGTTTTGGTCACTGTGGTCTGAACTGAACAGGCCGACAATCTCCACATGTCCAGTCTTCGGTACTTGCCTTTTGCTTCCCAGATCCATTGCCTTTCTGTCATCTTTACATGGCGGTACTTCTGACAGGGACGGAAGAGCAAGGACTTTCTCTACTGCAGCACTGTAGGTCTGGAGGTGGAAGGAAGGACAGGTCTATCAGTGGGCTTGGAAGACTCCGTAAGGGCTTGATCTGTGATAGGATTTTGTTTGCAGCACTTTCTGTTCACGATTTTGCTGATTTCACCAGAGTGGCAAAGATCCAATGGCAGCAGGGACACAATTTCCTCCTCAACACGACTCCTCTCCTTAGTAAATATATTTAGACCAAACACCTGCTCCCATGCCCCGATAGTGCTTATCGGCTTGTAATATTTGATGCGAAACACCGAGTGCGGGGCTAGGAACGCAGCCACTTTGCGGTCGGAGAGTATGGTGTTCCCTCTGCAATGACTTCAATGATGGTTCTGCCGTTCAGGTTATCCTGGTCCACACTCTGGACAAGGATCAGTGGATGTGGTCTTGATAATTTCCGAAGTTGGCCTCTGCAAAAGAAAGATTGTCATAAAGGTCTGTCCATTATGAGAGGTGAAGGACTTGAAAGGACTTAGTCGGTGTTTTTTGTGGCCTACTTTTAACAGTTTTATGCAACAAGGCTGCAACCCGCATTCCCATAATTTTACCAAAAAATGCTGCTACTGTCCGGTCCCTTTGCATTTACTAACCTTTTACATGCAAGGTTTTTATTATGGCAATGCATATTTATCAGTAACCTGTCATCGCGTCTCCTTTGCGAATGTCTGGCTTGCGTACGACGAGAGTTCCGTATCGTAGGGGCATCCTCAGTCGGCTGTGTCATTGGTGTTGCTGTTAGTGGGACCTGTGTGATAGTTGCCCTCCTGCCTGGTCTGCACCTCCCGCTGGCCTTTAGATGACATTGCCCTCCACTGCTGCACCAGATGCACTGCTATGTATGAAAATGGAATTTAAATGTCATTGCTGTGCTTTGGGGTCTCAATTAACTCAAGAGGTGTAACAACTGCATTCTGTTGAGTTGTTTTTCAAAAAATTCTTGTGTGCATTTCAAGGTTACCGGTGCAATAGGGATATGACAGCCGCATACTTGTTAAGCGCATGAAGCATCACTGTTACGCTCCTGCCGTCAATGTCATGTGGCACTGCCGCCAACGCAGCCTCGGCCATGCCCTTCCTCAAAACCATCACAAAGCCATACCCGGATGACCGTCCACTTTGGGGGTTTTCGACGGTGTTTGTATTACCGGTTTGTATTACCTGGCTGGGGGTATTTCCGTCTGGTCAGTTGAATCAGGGCTTCCGGTCCTGCTGTCAGATCTCCAATTACAGTGGTCGATGATCTTCGGATTCTAATAATAATAATTAGGCCTTTTAACAATGCCACTAAATGTGTGAGCCGGGTGGAGGCTGTTTGGCGGTATAGTAAGTAAGTAAGTACAGTAAGTTGTTTATTTCCCTTACACTTCCTGTGTTTCCGGGAGTCTTCTCTGTTATACTCATACATCAGCTTTCGCTGCAATTCATTTAATTACAATACAATGTCGCAAAACTTAAGATACTTCACAATCGCTACAAAAATATTGTACAGAATTTGTACAGCCTGTAGTGGCATTGATCCAAATAATGTATGCACTTTATCCTTTGGTGTCTTGGAATTTGTATTAAGTTGGTCATCCTTATTGATTTGAAAAAGGGACATTTATATATTATATGGTATATTGACCAATCCGCATCATAATTGCGTAATAAGGTGCATGTCGTCTCTAGTGGAAAGCTCAGTTTGTACTCTTTTACATAACATACTAATGATAAATTTCTGAGGTTACCAATTAATCGTACCATTGGTAGGGGAAGCGAATACAGAAAGTACTGTGCTAGACCATTTTCTGGTACTAAGTCGATGTAATAACGGTATCTGGACGAAGCTTGCATTTTCTAGTAAATCCCGTTGTTGGGTCGATATTATTATATATTTCACTATTGCTTGAGTATTTGAGTAGTCATCTTCCTTCAGCCATTCTTTCCAAGCAAATCCACCCATCCAAAATTAATTCTCTCACCTGTTCCATCCATCTAATCTGTAGTTCTGAATCTAGTGCCCTTTTTAATGCTTTTTTTTTTGGCCATCTGTCGTCTGGCTGGATCAATGTGTTGGTTGACATGGTGGTATCCCATCCCCCTAAAAAGGCTAATAAGCCTTATCACGGGGTAACGTTAAAAAAAATGTGTTGGTTGCCTATATACCCTCATTGCTCTTGGGTTAGCATAATGCATAGCTTGTGTTGCTCTTATTTTGGTCCAAGTTAATGGTAATGGCATGCTCTGAACATGCACTGAAGTATTGTTGAGAATCTGCGAATTATACTTTCGTCTATCTGCGAGCTGTGTTTACAATATTGTTGGATCCGGTGCCCTGTTCGGATACGTCAATCTTGATTCCTCTGCCCGACACTTTCTTTGACCTCATGTGATATTGGCTTATACCTTCTTGACTGACCAGCCTGATATCTCAACTATCCCATCCGGTCGCAGGGAACCAGACAAGAAACAGAATACACGCAGAGGATAACGATAAAATATTGTCTATCGTGCAAGTGTCACCAGAGCGTGATGGCGAGGGAATCTACACATCATCATCATCATAAATTTTTGTATTTTCTTATCTGTAATTTTACGAGTTTGTGGAATCAACAAGTACGACATGAATGTCCTCATAATGCATAAAAATACGCCTGAATTGTCACTGTCTTATTTAAAATTGTCACACAAAAATTCACCTTCTTCGAAAGTTCAACTTGGTGTAATGTACTCGTGTAATAAGCAACCAAGTAACAATGCAGTACTGCCCTTTATTCGCGTTTGGAATTTTAGGGGCGACGACAAAAGTCGTCCTGTTTATTTCTCATGTTATTTTCCAAAGTAGAAGAGCGTGTTACTCTTGTCTGCAAAATGGCGCTTTTACACATCACGTGCCACTTGTCTCGGTCCATAATAAGAAAGGTTATTGTATGGGGCGTCTGGTCTTCCGTCGGCTTTAATGGATGGCCTCTTGTCCTGCATGTAGCGCTACCAACAGGATGTGTGACCAAAGCGTAAGAAAGTCTTGCCGGTACGACGGGTGGCCTTCCAGTTGGACCCAAACTGTGACCACTGATGTGACCCCTTGGGGTCAAAATAGGTGGCAGGGACACTAACACGAGTTTTCGCCTTGAACATGACACTCGGCATTTTTTTGAAATTTTTTGAAATTTTTTTGCCAACCGGGGGAGTATGTGCTGTCGTTTCATGACGGAAGCGTATGGGTCGGATATGATAAGCCTCCCAAGATGTTAGCCTATGTTAACTTAGCAATCAAAGTGTTATCCAGGGTACATAAGTTGTCAACACCTTGAAGAATATCGAAACATTCAACACGGTTACAGCTCTTCATTACACATCGAACCACATTTCCTGCAATGTAGCCTAATTAATTACATATTTCCCCATGAATTATTATTTGCTTCGATTCAGAAATGTAATCATGCTGGAATGAATCAGAATTCAGTTGCATTGCAGCCTTATCAGTGTCTTCAGCACACACGTAATATTGCTGACTCTTGATAGGATTCCACTACAAGTATAGCAATTAGCTCTTGTCATTTCTAATAGTTGGCAGTTTTAAGTTGGAAGGAGGTAAAATCTTAGGGTGGAATTTTCGCCCTATTGCTAATTCTCTGCTAGCAGCCTGCTACTGCAAGTGAGGATTCGCCCATGTGCTTCTTCATGGGTTATTGTGGTATTTATCAGTTGTTGTTGACACTGGTACCGTGTACTGCTGGTACCTGGTAAGTAGCAGTAATTAGCAGTGGAACAAAAATTCGACCCCTAACTACCAATAACCGTCGGTATGCTGACTGAAACTGCAATGGTGGGACTTGTTATTGTGACCTCCGCAAAGAACCTACTGACAATTTTGCTGACCCTTGACCTTTGTAGGTAACCTAGGAAGGGTATGGGTAGTATTTAAAAATAAATAATGAAGCGCTCTTTCAACGAAAGCAGTACAACCAAGGCTAATATTTACTTGACCTACTCTTTGCAATGTTCTATGGGTTACGTTATTTTCCTCCTTGTCTAATTGTGGACTAGTGACAAATATAATTTTAAGGGATATTTTATATTGTACAACCATTTAACATCGTCATCCAATGACACAAATAATGGTTCTGGATTAAGAACAATAGCTTCTTCACAACTAGCGTTCAGTTCATTAAACACAGAAAACCATGCAAAAAGATATGATGCATTAGCAGTTATGCCTCGGCTCACGCGTCTCCTGGGAGAAGTCCTCCGCTATGGAGTAGTTTGTCCCACGCAGATATTTGGCGTTACGTACTATCAAGTATTTGTCAACTGATCGGTGAGATTTCACATATGGGGCGGAAAGTGCCCATGTGACCCAGCCGGTGCGCTCTTTCAATCTCGATCTTAGGTGGGTTTGGGTGTAGTCGAAAATAATGGAAGAAATTTCTGCATTGACCCTCTGTCTCCTCTCACGATTCCTTATCTGCTCCCGCAATCCAGAAGATGAGTACATTTGTTCTTCGGGATTGCTTTTCAGAAGTCTACCAACCTTGCTTGGAGTTGATCCAGTTTGGCCAGGGGGGCCCTATTTTCGTCCATCTTCTAGGTCCCTATTTTCGTCCGTCTTCTAGGTCCCTATTTTCGTCCGTCTTCTAGGTTCTTGATCCTATTAGACATTTCATCCATCGATCTTTGCAACTTGGTCGTCCTGTCTGGACTCCAGAGCTGTTCGGGCTTCATCGATCTTAACCTCCAGGTTCCTCTGGAGCTGATCCATTAAAGCTTTTATGTCTTCTTTAGTCGCCATTATGCTAGGTTCGATTGGGTTTCATCCTTGACTTTCTTACGAGTGGCGTTCCTCCCCGTTCCTCTCTCTAGATTAGCTGGTGTGAGAGTCCTGTTTATATGACGTGTATTATCTGTTTACTGTACTATCGCCCCTTTGATGGTCATTGAGTTAATTTCTTGTACTGTTAGGTTAGGAGAAACTCTTGGCCTGCTTGACTTGGTATACACCCAATGTGATTGCACGCACTTCCTCTTCTCCGAGAACAGGAAAATCATGAGCAGCGGCTGTGTTAAGAGGTTCCCAACGTCGTCCATGGCTGCTCAGAGGACCTCTCTTTGTAGTGGGTTTGGATCTAATGCAGCACAAAGCATCTGTCTCCCAGCAGCAACGAAGTCTGGCCGGAAGTCGTTGCATATGGCACTGACAATCCGCACCCAGTCTCCAATGTTTGACAACAGTATTGGGAAGTCTATTCTGCAGAATATTCCACCTCTTCAACCTGCCATTTGTTGCTTCCAACCCAACTTTTGTGACGAGGCGGGAGCTGTAGTTGATTTGTGCTTCTGTAGCTCTAGTTGTGAGCTGCTGCTGGGCTCGAGCAAGAAAGTTTGAGATCTCAGTATGAAGTCCCAAGCTCACCACAAAGGCGGTCGCCTCCCGGAACCCTCCCGGTCGACAACAAAGATGTCTCCCTCTTGCACCCAAGATGACAATCCTGCAGCCTCAGAAGAGTGCATCACGATAGAGGCATCATTATTCTTCCCATGTGCAAAATATGGTCCAAACACATTCACAATATAACCTGTTGTTGTGGTGACCATCATAGGATTCACGATATGCCTATGTTTGTGCATGGAGTTACGACAAGTTATTGATCTCATAACCTTGTATAATCGGTCTGACAGTTAATTGTGATATATCATTCCTAATCTTATGGCGTTTAGGGATAGTGTAGAGTGCTGGTATAACACAGATCTGGCCATAAGCAGTAACCTCATTTCTCAAACACACGTTGTTTACTTAAAAAATGTTTCGACATTCTTTTTGGACTTTAAAATGGGTCTAATATTGTCAACTATAGCTATCATTTCTGTGTGAATCTCTTCTAGTTGGTCATTGAACCAATCAAGACATCCACAAAATATGCCAAATTCTCATATAAGATCCTGAATTCAGATGTTCATTGGTTCTTTGGACATATATCTGAGAATCCATAAGTCAGCCCCGCATTTTTATCACTATCTCTCTCCCATTAAATTTGTTTAACCATTTCTCTACTTCTAATAATTGGGGCTTTGTTTTGTAAGGCGTTGGTTTTTTAAGCACATCATTGACCAATAAATCTTCCTTAATTTGACCAATAATTTCATGTTCAGGAAAACTACCGTGAAATTTATTGTATAGCCACTCAATTTAATATCAAAAACAGTTCTTGTTTTGGCATTTACTATTGGAATATGATCATCCGTTTCAAGTCTATTGATGGTGTCTAATAGCCAATAGTGCTCCAAATGTTTCACACATAAATTCAATTGCTCCGCACTTATAAATCAATATAATTATAATATGTCTTTCTAGATACTGCCTTCTTCAAACAAGGTAACGAACACATATAAATAACATGGAGATCTATGGGATCAGGTGGCCCATAGAGCCATTAATAGGGAGTCTGTATCCCTGGATAAATATATAGGGAGATTCATTGTGCAGATTTGCCAACATACGAATAATCTGGATGGGGGAGTTGTAAGAAAAGTACAACTCACGTAGGGGGAGTCCTTCAGCATTGCAGTTACGACAATACATTTTGGTGGTGTGTATTTCGCATATTATTACATATCGATATTACAAAATGTCAAGTTTTAATTCTCTGCTGCACCAGGATGACACTGCATATGAGGAAGGTTCCGTTGGATGATACGTTTCATGTTGCGAAGACTTGTGCTTCCACTCATTAATTTCATGAAGGACTGCTGTTTCCCTTTCACAATACCGCGAACTCACTGTCAGTAGAAGCATGTAGGGTACAATCCAGGCAATTTCCGTCTTGGTTACACAAAATGATATGTCCTACTACTGGATCCTGCAGACAGTTCGTATATCGTATACCATCATGAATAATTTTTAAAAGGTACCTTTGAACAATTATGCTCTCGTATATCTCTCAGTAACATTATTTTAACTCCCCCTGCACAGGAAAGAACTTTAGAATAGGGAGTGCCAAACTGTGTGAAACAAATCCAGCTTGACGGCGACTGTCACTGTTGGAGTTATTAGTTTCTGCCAACAATTGCGAGGGTAATATTTTATATGTAATTCCGAGTGGGGCACAGCTGCAAAATAGACGAAGCAATCTAAGTGAATTTTGAGTGAATAATTGCAGTCGTGCCTTGTTCTGCAGCATCAGTCATCTCCTCAGTGTGCATTTGTTGGATTGAAGTGTGCTATCAATTACATCTTTGCCATTAAAGTGCATTAAACCTCCCGCCGGTTTAATTTACACCAATGGTGGACGAAGATGTAAAAAGTGAATGATATTAATCTCCAGAAGTCATTCTGGCTTCCTGCAGATCATAAGACTCGTGCAGCGAGAAACATGCAGCGGTTGCAAATGGTGGCTCTCATGAGACGGGATAGAGTCCTGTAATAAAAGTGAAACACGTAGGAGCATGTGGTCTGTTTTATCCACCTTTGTGCGAATGGCAGTCTGAAAAACTCTGAAACATGGCAGCCAGTATGCCGAACGTATTTTGCACAACATTCATCGCCCGTGACAGTTGTAATAAATATCTTGTACGTTTAATCACCTGGTCTCGCAAGCATGGCATATCCACTCATGTGGCAGGCACATTAGGACCGTCACAAACTCGGTACAATTCTTACGTCAATGTAATGTTAAAGGTTGCGTGGTGAACACCTAATACATGTAATTTATTATGAAGTTCAGTCTTTGAAACAATTACAACCAAGGCAGCACGTAGGCGACATTATAACTTACACCGTTTCTGAAAATGTCTTCTAAGACATATCCATAATAGTGGTAATACGGTTTAAGTAAATTGTGATGGTTTTTAACAGTTGTTGTCGGAAGTGAAATATTTCAAAACCTGTCCAGTAACTCCAGTTGGAGTTGGCGCAATTTCTGACGATGCCACGGAGTGTCGATGCATAGTGACCAAGTTCTTGTCTACGTCGCTCATAGCTGAATCAGAAACAAAAATCCAGTTTTATATCTTTGATCTATAGATACGCTGCATATGTCACAGGCAACTGGTGGTCGATGTTGTGAAAAAGCACATGGAGAGGTTAATTAGTAACTACTTTCATAGTCGATGAATGGTAATCAAACTGTTCTGTCGTCCTTGAGGACTTTCGACCCAGTCAGACCCCTCTCATCTCCATGGTTGCTTCCTGAATTGGAGTGAGGACTTAAAATCTGGCATTTTATGCCTTTGGAAACCGGCACAGGTGATTATGTGATCCAGTTCCCACTTTTCACCAGGCCATGGCCTCTCAGCCAATATGCCTCATGCCACTACTAGATGGAACAGATATTAATTAAAAAGAAAGAAAAAAAGGGTTTGCCACATACCGCCTGTCATCCTGCCGGCAATTACCTAGGTCTTTCTAGAATACTCACCCCCTGCTGGCGCATGGCGCTCTCCTGCAGCAGGGCTGTCGCATTCTCGATTCGCTGCGGCCGTCTATTATCTCCACCTTCCATTTTAATCTCTAATTATTATTATTATTATTATTATTATTATTATTATTATTATTATTATTATTATTATTATTATTATTATTATTATTTATTTATTTATTTTTTTGCATTACCCCATTGGGAGTTACATTTCCTTTAGGGGGGTGGAATACCACCATTTGGGTGGAACCGGTATACTAAGATAGTATTTAGTGTGTTCCAAGGGTAAGTAGGAGGGGATGTGCAAAGTGCGTGTGCAATGTCGTTGATGTGCCGTTTTGTGAACTCCCCCGGGTGGCATATGTGAAAGGATCGCCACCCGAAACGAAGCCAGAGACGGTCTCACTCTGCACGAAAGAAGGTGGGAACCCCGGGTGGGGATTGAACCCGGGACCTTAACTTCCGTGGGCGCACGCGTTACCGCGGCGCCACTCCGTCTCCCTATTTTAATCTCTAATTATATAAATATACAATTACGTATACATGGTGCGTCTGAAAAGTTCGGCGAATGTTACAATAAAAGCTACAAACCAGAAGATACATGGGAATGACCTTTAATAGCCTTCAACGTACTTTTGAAATAGTTCGTAAAGCTTCTGAGAGCAGACTTATGCCATAGATGCATTCTCCTCATGATTCTCTTTCATTTGATGTACAGTTGACTCCGGATATAACAGACTTCAAAGGACCGTGGAATAAAGTATGTTATAACCGAGGTCTGTTATAGCTAAATAATCACTTTTTCAGCGATTACACAAGTTTCCTGCTTTTCCATATGCCTACGTATAAGGTACACTACTGCCTACATTAATGACCTCTGGTACTGGAGAGAAGCTGGCTTTTGAGTGGTGTAGAAATATATCAAGAAAGGTCCAGTGGACCTTTTGCACATAGTCCACAAGGCCAATACCAACTACTGTACAGTACAGTAACTTGTAACCTTTCAAAAACCTAGTCAAGCGTGGCTATCCGACATATTTATGTACTTCATGAAGGGTGGTCCTGTCCTGGTTTGGCTTTCCAGCAATTGGTAATTGCTGGAGTAATAAAACGGTAAGGGCAGTCTGATAGTTCCCTTTCTGAAACACATTATTTGCAAAACCTAAATACTCGTAAGAATCCAATTTGTGAGGATTGCATAACTATTACTGATGCGACTGGATCTAACAGTACCATTAGTGTCACTGCTGGAGACTACACACTTCTCTTGGTCTCTCGGACAAATGTTGCATGACATAGTCACTTTCTCAGTAGGAAGTTACACTGAAGATTTTACAAGGAAATGGTAGCAATTCAGGTCCAGCAACTTGTCCCCCAGATGATCATGAAATTCTTAGGCACTCGGGGTTACTGTCGCAAGTGACATATTGTCCGGAGAATAAATCCATTGTTTTGCTGAATTTCTTCCAGCGCGTTGAAATTTTGAACAGTAATGTTGAGCTTCTGTTACTGTTTGGCGCCTGAGGCAAACTTTGCATTTTTCTTAACATGCAAGCTCAGTTTTCATGTTACACAAGTGTTTTGAAATCTTGTAGTACTATGAGTCTTGGTCCCCCGGGAACAATCCGTCATAAAAAATACTCCCTTTTATTGAAAGGCAGTCATCATACCCTAGGTAATTTATGTCCCAAGTTTCATTATTCTGTTATCGTATTAATCATATTGAGTTTGCCTCACCGGTCAATTGACAGGTCTTCTCTTACTGAAAGTCTTTTGATCAGTAAGACATCTGTGAGACAGTCCGTAGTTGAAACCCGCTTTCCGCGCTGATATGGGGGCATGAAGTTAGGTTTCATCACGAGGACATGTATGTGGTACCAGAGTGTCCGTTCGAGGGATGAAATAGAAAGCAAACGCTAGTGATAGCTGTTCCCATGCTATGATATGTATGAAGTTGGAAATGGTGATAAAACCGAGTCTTTTTCCCCCAAGTGAGACGGTTTTTCTTGGAAGGTTTGGTCTAAAATATTTTGTGTGCTTTGTAATATAGTGTAATGTATGAGTAGGTCCAATTTTGTAGTCAGTAAAATATGTATGTTACGAATTGTTACCTGAAATATGAAAATTATGCAGAATATCTCGTGGAGTTTTGGTGTATGTTTTACAAACAAATAAACCCAAATGCCCCGACAAAAAGATTGGATTTCTCAACTGGCATATTCAGCCGTATGGGACATTTGCCTGAATAGAAAATCTCGCCGGCAGTCATCATTCTCTCTTTGAAAACCCATCATACGATGTATTAACATATAAGGAACAGCATGATGGTAGATATTTGAACTTAGAGGCCAGATTGCTTGTACACATTGAACCCTAGACTATCAGAGGATAGGACATGGTCTCCCTCGTGTCCTATTTGGATTAAACGTTGCCATCGCTGTCCGTTACTTTCACAAACTGTATTGGGCTTCCTTCTACATTATTACTGCAGCGCATCATATGAAGGTTTTGCAACTCTTCTGAAATAGTTATCCTGTGGGATGTTCCAGTGTTTCAGGTTTCGCTTTTTTATTTAAGCGGCTTATTATTACTGAGCAGTATCTAATAATATCAGCGATTATTGAAATTGTTAGCTACATGTGTGACATTCCACACAATGTCACCACTCACTGCAGGAAAAGGAGCCCTTATTCTGTACAGACTTTTTGATCCGTATTGTGTACGATATTTGCGTCACTTTTACCACTAGGACCTCTGGTTCATCCACCATTCTACGTCTCAGTCCTAATAATAGTTGATTTCTCACTTGGTCGGATGATTGTCTTGGTTAATTAGTGCTTCATTCTTGATTCTTCCACATTCAGTGTCAAGAGCCAAGGAAAAATGCTGCATGGATGCTTTGAGATTCCAGCTTCAAAGCCACCCAGCATCTCCAGCACATTGTTTTAATGATTAGAAATTTATGATAGGTAAGAGAATAAGGTTGCAGTTTTATTCTGTTACTGAGGCGCACACCAAGAATGGCGATGAAAAGTGTCATGAACGATGTCAGTGGACCACCAATGCCTGCAGCAGTTATTGTCTTTTGATTGGTTTCTTTATAGGCCGACAGTTGTTCTCAACATACCATTTCATACAGCTAATAACTTCATTTTTCGATTTACCACAAAATGTTTCCGAGTACAAAAAGACAGTGGCATCATTGGAAGCTAGGTCGCAACACCACAAAACTGTGCAGCCACAGTTACCTTTTATAACATTCTTTCCAGATATTAGTGACTGGAAGTGGGAAATTTTTCTGCTAATGAAAACAAAATCCCTGGATTGAGGGGTCATTCTAAGGTGCCTCCTTGACCTCCCGTAAGTTGGTGTGAAATTGTTCAATTTTTTGGGGCAATGCCATTTATTCCCCAAAATGGCTTTTTTTTTTTTTTTGCATGTTCAGTGGTAGCGGCCTTGCATTGTGCCTCCATCTTCATGCATGCATCGCAAATGTCTTTTTTTTTTTTTTTTTGGTGGGCCAAATTTAAAATTAAATTCATGTTGAAATATGTCATTGAACAACCAATATTTGGAATCTTTCTGCAAGTAGAGAGCATTTACAGCGACTTCAGCGCCAATTACAATAGTGCGACTTTGCTCCATCTAGTTAAATTTCTGAGGACGTACATGCCAACATATGTCGGACTACTCGATAAGATCGATAAGATCAGATACAACATCGATAAGTTACCACCCCCCCTCCCCCCATCTGCAAATCTGGATTTTGATGATCTAGAAAATCTTTATGCAACTGAGACACGGTCAGGTCGGCAGGTAGATATTATGACAGTGTCTGGGTGCGGCGGTAATGACTCCCGAGTAGCAAGCTTTTTTTTACTTTTCCGATCAAATCTTCCTCGCCTCAATGCAGTACATGAAATGCCTTCATACAGACTTTAACTTGGTCACCTTCACATGTTATGTAGTACTGGAGAGTAATTTATGACGGGTTTTAACGCCGAATGTGTACTTAATAATAATTAATTTTTTGGCGTAGCATAGCCTCTGCTGCTTTTGTGCCATAAAACCTCAATATCAATCAAAGTACTGGAAACTAGATCTCATTTTTGCATCAGGCTTCGAGGTCGACGAGTCTGAACCTGCAGGAGGGCATTATTTTTCATCAAGATGGGGCCTGTGCAACCTGTTCCTTATTGGAAGGCCTTCTGCTTTTAGAAGTTACTAATGAAGAGTGTATTAAAATTATTCTGCCAGACACTGAAAATATCCACGATATGTAGTGTAAAATAGAATCTTTCATATTTTATGAAACAACATGATTGCAACCTAAAACAATACTTTGCATTGTCCATACATTGCTATTTATATGCGCAATTATTTTTATTTGGGACGTTTCTAGTTTTAGCAGACTAACTTATGATTGATTGATGTCTGGATACACGTTGAGTTGTATTTGAGGAACCACTCTCACAAAGATGTGCAGGTAACTAATATTGTAAGACTTCTTGTCCTGTGAGTGCACTCGGAAGAACTCCTACTGCTTGATTCTCAGTACGACAATTGAACCTTTTCCTGCTGATTGACAATTTATATAACTCAGAAGCTAGGGAAATTTCCATTTGGCAAGTGGTGAATCTGTGTTGGGGTAAAAGTAGGCCACATTTTTAATGATGCACTCATCTGGGTAGCAATGTAGCCTACGAAATGCAAGACATACTTGATGAGGCATTGATGAATGATATATTAGAACTGATTTTATTACCATCAAATAAAAGGTACCGTGTCTTCATACATGGACTATCGAGAGAATGGTCTAGAAATGTTAACAACAAAATGTCACATTCCTATATTTTAAGTATTACCTGTCACTTAAGTACAGCTATATTAACGTCAAATTACTTGGATATTAAAACTGGTTAATTGCACATTATTTATATACTTATTTTTACATGGTATTAACACTACATTAGGTGTAGGTGTTCCTGTGCAATATTTTGAACCTGTCAGTAAAGTTGACAGTGGCTGTAAAACATTGACTGTGGTAGTGGTATGGTAGAAGTGGGACTACTTGATATGGATTCACTGACGCGATGACCAGGTCCTCCTCTGCCGCGTTAAACTGGTACACGTTCTTGCCTCTCACAGCCATCGGAAGCAGTTTTGTCTACTTTCTCATGTTGTTGTATTCATATTTATTATCTTTGTACTTCTCATAGTAGGATCTAGATTGTCGGAGATGCAGTTGTAAGTGCCTTGTAACTGTATGTCTGGCTGCGGTATATCCTCCTGATACCCGAGCGATTACTGCTGTGTGTTTTGAATAGTGTCACCGATATTATGCAAAAGAGCAAGCCTAGGGATTATAATAAAATTCAATTTTCCAACCTTTGTTGTTAGAATATTGTTGCACGAGCATGTCAATGTGGATGGCCATGAAGACTCAAGCACTTCACATTTACTCTACAATACCACTTCACATAAATAATTTCACTTTGCACGCCATTTTTTAATTCAAGTTTAGGCCTACATTGTGTCTTCAGTACTAGCGTTTATCTCCCTTTATGATACTTCAACAAACAGTTCCCTCCACCTCATACGGAGGAGGAGACAGCCAGTCACCACATTACAACAACCTATGAAAGTTTGTACGTAAAGTTTTCAAAATAATATTTATCGATTGTTTCCAGATACAGTACCACCAGAATTCCCTCTAGGTGTTCATATATGGCTGTTCTTGATCAGGTCTACACTCTTAAAAGAGCTCTGTGATGGTAGCTTGAAGTGGCAGGAAGTTGTCTTTGTCTTCGCCTGCAGTGCATGGGTGATGCGAGGTTCAGGGAAGACACGGAAGTGCAGAAATTGAGAAGTCGACTTTTGATGCGGGAGTAGTGATGTGTCCTCCATCTCCATGTCATGGGAAGATTACAGGCACCTGTTGAGTCTTGTTGAGGCTCATCTGAGAGAACTCATTCTCAACTATATCTGCTCGTTAGTGGAGTATGTGTATACAGTTTTTATTGTCACTCCGATGGAATTATTTGCTGGGGCAGAGGCGCATGTCTGGGGCGTGCCTTTCTTGTGGGCACTCGTGTGACGAGTAAACCACATGTACCATGTGTAGGTGTACAGCACTAGTTTGTGCCACATTGTGTATTTGTCTTGTACCATTAGTACAAAATTCGATATACGTTTTTGTGATGTCATAGGGCCAGAAAACATTTCCTAATTACAAATGCCTTGCATTCTATCTTAGTCAACACCTGTATCCTATAGGGTACATGGATATTTGGTGTAATATAAATGGTCCAAAGGGGCAAGTCAGTACTCCTAAATCTCGCTGGGTTTTGATCTTAGGTCGAATGAGGTCTTAATTGCTACTGGATATTTTTCTGCCTCTCGTAGAAGAAAATAATCCAATGGTAACCAGTTATCAATTCCGTCCTTTTGAGGCACATGACTCGAACTAGTGTCGAGGAAGGAAGATTATGGATTATTTCCCCATGCATTATTGATGTCTTTGAACCAGTATGGTAGGGGAGAGCTGGGCACAGTGGTCCATATTGAACATTTAGATTTTAAATAGCTATTATACTGTACCTATACACACACCAAATATTTTATGGAATGGTGGACGTACTTACTTAGTAGTGTAAGTGATGAATATATTCACAGGTAGTGCCATTCCTTTGACTTTAAATTTTTTTTGAAGCTTCTCTGAGAAAATTGACTACTGTACCCCAAACACTGAGGCACAATAGGTCGGAAGTGATTGGAACATCGTCTCTTTCCAGAACAATGGCCTGCAACATCCTCCGGCTTATGAACTTAATACATGTTCTGCTCTTCCATCCTTCATGGTGGTCCTGGAGTACTGAACACATCCCACATTGTGCACCCAGTTTTGTTCTTCCATGCACCACTGTGCCCCATGCATCATTTTGTGCAGTTATACAATCAGAGGGCGTGGTAATTTGCACGTTCCCGAGATTCGATGTTTTTTAGAGAGATTGGCGGATTGGAGATTGACTTATGTTATGCCCGGATATTCTGCTCGCACACGGGGGATTCCCACCGCCACGTATAGTAAGCAGGTTGGAAACCTGGTCCATGTGCATGGGCATATAAATTACTGGTTAAGGCTGATGGTATGGAAGTTACGGCCTTGCGTCTGCAATGGCTCAAAATTTATACAGTATTTATACATCAATACAATACATAATGTTATATTAAAATTAATGTTACTATTGTCACCTCCTCTATCCTCTGAAGGACAGTAAAGATAACTTTTATGTTTCGTGAATTTAACCGTTTTTGACTCTAGGACCATTTAATAAATAATAACATATCTAGATTGCTATAGCCTAGAGAGCATGGCTACACAGAACACATCCGCCTAATTTAGTTATTTACTGTTCCGACCAAATCCAAATAGCTAAAAAGTTTATTGGTCACAAAAGTTGTATACATTTTGCAATTGGCAAATGTATTTTACTTTGGCTCCATCGTTTAGAAGTGATGGTGGTTAGCCTTCACGAATGTCAGCCTCTCAAAATTTTCATCTGAGAGGCTGGCTCTCTTGGCCCTCAATATCAATATCCTGGCCAGTGGCGAATGAAGATCTCCACTGCAGCACTCAATGGTATGGCGGTGTTGTACCTAATGAGTAGGTCAATTAAGACCTGTTCACCTAAGAAGGCTGCATCACTCATGACCTCCAACCATATCTTGACCGGGTACTGAGTCACCATCGATCTCATCAAACCCGCCGGAGCTTCCCGTTGTCGTTCACATATTTTGTGTGGTCCACTACTCATTCAAACAGCACGTTAATACCTCCTAAGAGTCTCTTCCCCTGTATGCCCTAGTTGTGAGGGGTTTGTAACTTGTCCTTGAATGTAGCTATTTGTGGATAGGCAACGAAGAAGTCAAAGGGATTATTTTTAAAATGTCATTTTGGGGTGACGTGTTGGGTTCTAGGAAAATTCGTCCCCGACAAATAACTTCCCCGGAAAGAAGTCCCCATCTGGTATGTCCCGAGAGAAAGAGAGGAAAATCGTATCACGTGATATAAATTTAATATCCATACAAATATAGGCTACTGGTACAGTACAGTGAGTGTGAAATTACAAGATTGATAACATCATTAAAGTCGTTAGATGAGTAACTACACGGAAAGATTAACGTTGTGCGCAATGCCCCGTAGGTAGTCCAGGATGATGAGATTGTCAAAGTCTGTCACTATCAACAAGATCCTTTCAGACCATCCTTTGTACAGTAGTTCTTCCGAGGCTGGACAGGCACAATCCCGGCGAGTGCCTGTTCAATCGCCCACGCGCTAATTTTAAAGCGTCAAATAAATTCCCACAAAGATGGATGGTCACCTGGAATTAGCGCCGAGAAGCAATGGTGTCACCCTTCAATTGCATTGTTGGTACGAGGAACTCCTGCACTAGTGAGTTCATAACAGTTCTACATTTCAATAGAGAACCAGGGAGGGCGCGCGTCTTCGATTGGCACGTACGAGCTTCCCTATCCATGTCGCCTCTAACTGTAAGTAAACAAGAAGTGGTGCCAACAACTGTTCGTGCTCCTCGTACCAAGGACAGGGCTAAGCATTCGCTTTTTTGTTCTGAAATTATTGTGGAATGTGTGACAATAGAAAATTGTAATTATATGGCGAATTTTGCCATTGATGATGATGTATGCAGTCAGATACCCTAATATCAGCATGTAATATTGACAGAGCAAACTAGAATATACTCGGGTCGTTTCCTCCTGGTCAGATTGTTGAAGTCTTTTCACGCGGCTTCACAGATATAGCATTTCATTATGGATGTCGTATATTATTTTGTTGCAGCATTGCACACTTCGGCGTGTACCATTGTGACCAACTCTTTTGTCATTGAGGTCTGGTGTCGTCGAAATGGTTTACTTGGGATTTTATGTAAGCTCTCTTGCCTTTTTAGGTCAGCTGATTCTTTAACAAACCGTATGCGAAAGTGCGTACCATAGAAGATGGTGTTGGATTCTGCCTTGAATTGTAGGGGCGCTAGGGAGCTTTTGAAAATGTTGCAGTCAAAAGTCTTCCTGGCTTACAAATGTTTGTTTGAATTGGACATGTTGTGATCAATTACACATCTACTTGTACCTATCTTTTTCCACTGGCTTTTAGGTAGTAGCCCCGTTCTCGTGGGGAACACCAAAGCATGGAAGAACAACAATGTCAGAGCATCCAACCGTTGTGATGGCGCAAGAATATCTGCGATCTGATCTGTGGCTGGCCCCCTCAGGCAGGGTGCCCGTGTAATCTCCCACCGTAGGAGTTTGCCCTACTAGGCAGCTCCTTATAGCGCTTCTCTAATGAGCTTGCTGAATTTTCCAATAATTGCAGATTACTTCGTATTATGCTGAAGTGTGATGTCGAAGTTGGATGTTATTACTGCCAACCATTACTGGGGTAATGGGATTATTCTCGTATTTATATGTCTTAGAGGCTTGCAGGTATTTCGGATGATGCTTGAGGAATAAAATTCTTCACATTTAAAGTCACAAGCAGATTGCACTCTAAAGGTCGTTATGGCAAGTGAGAGAGGAAAGCAGTAAGTTGCTACAAACTTGAACAAGCGCCAGATTGAGCCGTATTTTAAAACACTGAATTGAACAAATTATGTATAACGAAAATTGTCTGTATGCTTGCAGGAACTAGATGTAACGTGCTGCATCACTCACAAGAGATAGGGTGCTGCGTAGTGTCTGCAACTGTTCTGTTGCATTTTCGGCCACACACATTTGGGAGTGATGTTAGCGAATCTTCGTATTCTTCCTTGCGACTAGTTATCATCATATGACCAAATACAGTATAACTCGTGATTTGTAGCCATTTTAAAAATATTTTCTTTTGCAATAGGGCCTACTGTTCGTTTCCATGCCCGGCTTGTATGTAGCTGTTGGACACATGGTCGCATGTGACATTGTGTGGAATTGTCCAGTGCCAATAGTACAGCATTCAATCATTCAATGTGTACAACATGGTGCTTTTCTCAACTTCATAGCCATGTACTCATTATGCCAGACCTGGTTCACTGCCATATTACTGTATGTGAGAAATCAAGTCGTTGGTTGCAAATGACATCATTTTACAAGGCCCTGGCTGGGTTACTGAGACGAATTTTTCCCTTTCCTGCTTTCTTCTACATATCCTCCAATAATGACGGAGTGAAAGTGTGTCACCCATACTGCTTTCCTCAAATTCTCCAATAGGTTGTTGATAATTGACTTTACAACGTATGTATAATAATAATAATAATAATAAGTTTATTGACATATTGTTACATTCTTTAGAAAAAACATAGCACTTTTGCGCCCCCCTAACTTGGGGGCGGACTTCACCACCTCGACAATTTTCTTTATGGAACACCGTGGTCTATTTACTTTCCTCGTATCTTGTGTATTAAAACCTCTGTTTTTATTTGTTTATTTACTTTAACTGTTATTATTTTAGTCTTCACTTATTCGTTTATATCTGTAATAGGTATTTAATAGCCTTTTTAATATTTCAAATTTTTCATTACTGATATCGCCCAACTCTACCAAGAATTGGGGCCTGGACACATGATTTAAGTTTACATCCCTCCTT
>KZ539484.1:0-15167 GCA_000934665.2 Catajapyx aquilonaris | reverse complement strand
GGGGGGGCTCACTTGCTATGTTGCCACACTGACACGTTTTTTGGGGGGAACTGTCAAGTGATGCTGGGCCATTTGTGTCAACTTTACATGTTGGCAGTAGGCAATGGGAAAAATCAATTGTCCGCAACAGTACACTGTGTAACCGCAAAAGTAACGTCGCACTGTTCTGCGATGGCGTCCACGCCGTGTCGGAATATTGCCAAATTAATATTCATAACTCCGCAACACCCATGCCTAACAGTGCGACATTACTTTTGCAGTTAATAAAGTTTTTAAAATGTTTTGCGGTTTGTACGCTGTGAGTCTGGTGGGCTGCACTGAAAAACAGTGACAGTTGCAGAGCTGACATTAGAACAGCTGCAAGTTTGTAAGAATTTACTGCAAAGTATGACATGGTCAAACAAGACATTTCTGCAATTATGCCGCTTAAGAGTAGTTTACATGAGAGCATTTCAAAGGAAGCTAATATTTATTCAACCAGGGAATGTTTTAATGGTGCTAAATTGCTGGCACAGTCATCTCAGAGCTGTACATTATGACAGCAGCATAGATCGTATTAGCAGTAGCTTCCACCCCTGGAATGTGGGTTGTGATGATGATTTTTGATGTTTTCATGGGGATCTTCTGGGGGGGAGAAATTGCTTTTATCCTGTAGTGAATTTTAGTGTAACCCTTTGTTGCTGTCATATTTAAAATGTAAAAAATAACCTTCCATGATCACATGAGTCACTGACCTGTGAAAGGCAGCATTTAGTGGTGCCGTCAACTGGTTACTGTGATCTTCGTTGGCATTGGCGTACTATCTTTAGATTATTGCATAGCAAGCAATTGGTTAAATGACCATTGTAATAATGCGGCCTAGTTCACATTGCAGTCTAAGCACCAAGGTATATGTTTGGCACATGTCAGATAACAAGTTCCTCCAAAACATGCAATGCTGTTGGGGGACAGTGTGAATCATTTCTTGTCAGCTTATCTTGGCTTAACATGAAATTGCGGTGTGTCATCCTCCCACTACTGGGTATTGGATGAAACCTGAGGTGTTTTATCGCTGCACTTTGCACTTGGCCAAAGATTGCATTTGCTTATGGGTTGGACATTCACTCTGTGCTCCTCTGTTAACATACCACTCTTGTTTCACTTTTCCTACAGCTTAAAGATGAGGCCTGGAAGTGCAGCCGCACTGTTTGGTGTGTTGCTTGGCCTGATGTCATCTGATGTGGCCAGTGGTGGTGGCTGCCGCTTCCCTGAGAGTTGGCGGGGGAGGTGGTTCCAGTCGGGGATCCCCCAGCCGGTGGTTGTCAACGCAAGCACCATAGACTCCAAGGGAAGCTGTCTGGAGGCAGAGGGAGACAAGTACCTCTTCCAGGACGGGGACAGGTCAGTTCAAACTTTGTGTAATCATGTACAGATAATCGATTTATTGAAAAATGGGGAGAGAAGAAGAATTGACCAACAATTGACGAAACAATTTGATTCATTAGTGATCACTGGACAAAATTTAGTACCAGTATGACTCCTCTTTTGGTATTTAATCCATATTTTAAATTAGCCTTGTGTTGCGTAAATTCACTGTAAATTCGTCGTCTGATAAGGTTGATAAGGTCGATTTCTTGGAGAAATGTTGCGCTACTGGCGAGGGTCTCGTTTGAATCAAATATCATTTTCAAATCATTGCTTCGAGGGAAATATTGGCTTATATTTCGGTACGATCCGTCTTGATCAATCTTGAGGCAGGTATGAATTTGCTGCTGATTGAATGTTGACAAAACAGGAAATGAAATTATCCTTGGGTATAGGTTAAGTGCTAGTTGTTGATAGGGACCGATTTGAGAAGTTTGAAGGAACAACGTTCATCAACACCAGGATTTAATGTAGGATTTGAGCAGTTGGCAAGGACAGTTTCGTGCCATTAATTTTTTTTGAAACATGTTACAAATTGTGCTGAGATATTTGTGATTGTTGACTAGCTAGGCCAAACTGTTTACTTTAATTTTTTTTTTTTGCCAAAATGGGTTACCCTATTCCAGTGGTTCTGAAAGTGCAGCCCACGACTTGCAGGTGGGCTGTGTCCTGATAAAAGATTCATATTTTTTATTGGCATTTTATTGGCAAATAACAATTTGTTAGGGAGATAAGTGGCCTTATGTAGGTCACAGGAATAATTTTTTTTGTTCCCCTCCAAAGTTGGGTTCAATAAAAAAAAAAAAAGTTGGGGAGAAACACTGGCCTATTCAAGTGGCTGTCAGCAAATTAAATTATGTTGAATAGCAGTTGTGTGGAAGGGAAGCCGCTCAACAGCTCATTTTGCTGCCATTGCAATGAGAGCGATCCTTGTAGAAAAGTATTGTCAGCAGATTGCAAATGCGATTTGTGGCCGTAATTAATTGTGTGATTTTGTGCATTGGTTATGGTATTGCTAGAATTGCTGATATGAACTGCTTGTCGTTAAACCTCCTGTAGCTTCCACAAAAATGTGGCAGCCGCTGATAGTGGCAGCCGCTAATGCCCTGCTGCTGTACGGATAAGTGCAATGATTGTAGTGCGGCAGCCAGTCTGGTTGCTAATGAGCCGTTCACATTTGACAAAATAATCCAGTTGTTTTTTAAAAGCAGAAATCTGCATCTAAATGAAAATTGCAGTGTGTCGCTTGCTTTCTTGCAAGCGCATTCCAGTACTTTGCATATGCCTTTAATGCGAATACAGATGCTGTCAGATGTTTTTAAAATGGTGTGCAGTCTGGGGTGAAAATCACTGATGGTGGGGGACTGGTGTATATATGTATATAAAAAAAGAGGCAGGCAAGCAAACAAGGGACAAGGCAATGATGTGAGGTTGGCGACAGGGTCATAAAATGCGCTGAAAAGGAGGCTGGGGATGAAGCCAGAGTGAGGAAAAAAGGAGGAGGAAAAAAAAAAATTGCTGAAGTGTCATCACATGGAATGAGAGAGCTAGAGAGAGAGAGAGAGAGAGAAAAAAAGGAGGTGACACAAGCTCAAGGAAATTAGAATAGCTGGGGGATCGAGTGGCCACTATCTGCTGGTTCAGACCACTATTCACTGCACTGGAATGTGCAGGGTGACTAATTAACCTCGTTTCACGTTAATTAGGAGCAGCCTCCCCCAGCCTCTCGCCGGAATAAATAAGTCTTGTGTGTATATATACATGATAGTTTTTTTTTTTCTCTTTAAAAAAAAACCAACAGATGGTTTGAATATTTAATGCCCAATTGTGCACTCTGGATAATTGCAAGTTTGGTGGGCTGTTGTTTGTCTGTATATTGTGCTGTGTGTGTGAAGACATGGCAATTTGCAAAGGTTTTGAAGTGGCAACACCGTGTCTGTTTGGAAGGGGGGGGTTGGGTTGGGTGGTAGGGGCATGGGGATGGGTGGGCTAGAGGAGGGTATGGTGGGGGGTGGGCCCGCTCGATGCGGCTCTGGATGGATTTTGGGGGTAAGGGGAATAGGGGTTGGGGTCGGGGAAGCAAAGGCGAGGTTGCCTAAGTGATTGCCACTAAACTCTACCTTACAATCCCCCCCATCCAAAAAAAAAGAAAAAAAAAAAGACCACTAGCCCACCCACCCACCTTGTTATTCATTCATTCTATACCCCCAATTTGCTGCATTGTCCTCGGGGCTGGGTGATAAACAGGTTATTTCTCTCTTCCTTGGGTGACACTGGAACCCATGGACAGAAAAATGCCTGGGAGATTGATCTTGTTTACTTCCCCATGAGATCCTGCATATTGCTTGGAGGGGTGGTAGTAAAAAAGCCAATGCACGTACACTGCAATTGCACACGACATTTCCTAATTATAGCTTGAAGGCTTGGTTCTTGCTTGGTAGGTAACACTGACACTCCTAATGGTCATGGTTTATATAAGCCCCATGACAGTATATAGCTACCAGGAATGGATCATATTGAAGGGATGCTGATGCAATATGATGACACAGCGAAACTATTTTAATA
The DNA here is from genome assembly GCA_000934665.2 of Catajapyx aquilonaris. Lineage (NCBI taxonomy): Eukaryota > Metazoa > Arthropoda > Diplura > Dicellurata > Japygidae > Catajapyx > Catajapyx aquilonaris. The sequence goes on along the minus strand of KZ539484.1, from coordinate 11,198 downwards.
TGTTTACACTGTATGACGAAAATAATCTCGAAAACTACAATTGCACATTAAACAAGTGTACATAGACTGTAGCAATCTGGATAACCATTGAGGTGTTGACATAAGTCACAAATAGAAATGTGCCTCAGAAAGAAAAAAATAGATCCTACATTTAAATTTGGGAAAGGACATAAGTTATTTAAACAAAAAAAATCTTACAGGGACTAGAGAAAAAAAGCTGTGAATCAGATTTTATTACAAAAAAAAGCTTGCTTATTGTTGGCTTTTGTTACAGAAAGCCATGAAAAATCAAAGCAGTTTATAGCTTGATTTTTCATGACTTTCTGTAACAAAATCCAACAATAAGAAAGCTTTTTTTGTAATAAATTCCCAAATAGGATAATAATACCCTTTTCCCATGTCAACACCTCAATTGCTGGTTAATTTTTTGATTAATTTTATCGCCTGCTTAACTAACAGTGCCTGATTTTTTTCCTCCGCAGAAACTATGTGTGTTACCGGTGCGTGGTCATCTACGAGAAGCATCACAACGTCCTGCAGTACAAGGAGAGTGAGTACATCTCACATTACACCCGGAGCTGTCAGCACTCTTGATGGATTAGGCTCCCCCTTTGCTTGTCAGCTCCACATGTGCCTTCCCCTTTTCTTACACAAGTCTAATGATGAGGCTGCTGACAGCCCAGGGAGAGGAGGTGCAGATGAGAAGGGAGTGTGTGGGGAGGGGGTGTGTTGGAAGCTGTCAAGTGAATGGGGTCAGGGGACTGCTCAACACAAATTTTTTTTCTCTCTCTCCCCCATCCTTCCTGTGCAGGTTTGTGCGAGCAGCCTGCCCCTTTGGATGCCCTGTGTGCCACCATCCCTGGCGACGCACTACTCTACTCTATGTTTAGGCTTGGAGCAGAGCCGGTTGCCTGTCCCTTCAAGGTATGGCTCACAGTAAAACATAGATGAATGAGGGGGGTAAACTTCCAATGTTAATATTTAATTATGAGATCAAATGCGGTAACTAGAACAATGTACCAAGCAAAAGTTCGTTCTACAACAGGAATTGCAATAAGCATTCAGGTTCATTTTGTTCTGTTGCAGAATTAAGGTTGGGTATGGACGGACTTGTTTGGCAGACTGAATCGGTGTTGGAAAGTTGCGGGAGCAACTTGATGCACAATGGAGCCGGGATTAGCTATATGTCGAGTTGGTTGAATTAACTGTTAGCACGTTGTAAGCTTGAGAGACAGTGAGGTGCTGCCATATCATGATCCAGTTAAAGTAAGTTCAGGCACTTGATACATGCCTTCTTCCTGTGCTGCGAGTCAATGCTGCAATTACTTTGCACTCTGCTGGATTGAAGGTCTAGCCACTACTTTGACTGTAGCTTCGTGCCTGACGTTGCCAGTTTCATGAAAGAGGGCAGTCCTAACAGCCTGTAGAATGTAATAAAGTTTGTCTAGCTGTAACATGTGACTATTAATGCTGATAGCAGCGACTAATGCTTCTCAAATCAATTTGGACCTTAGTAGAAATCACTTTGAACAGTTTAGGCCTCCAGATGTATAAACGCAATGGAAAATCTTATGCAAAATGTTCAAAATTCTTAATTGGAGATTTTCAAAGTACTGAAAGACATTCCTGAACGCTTGAACGTAAATCTGGAAGGTCAAATGTTGTTATTTGCTCCCAAAGCTTGCTTACGTGCTGGTTACCGCCAATTGCCCAAAAGTAATACCATCGTGGTTGTAAAAACTGCTTGTTAGTGTGTAGCATTGCCATTGCCCTGTAGATTCTAGTTACTTGACTTAAATGTGTTACATTTTTACGCTGCAGTATTAAGCCGAATGCTACTGTGACGGATTTAAGAAGATAAAAAGAGAATATTGATTAAAGAGTACTGTTCCAAGACGCGACACTCCTTGCAAGGAATGTTTATTTGGAATCTGATATTTGGTTCCCGAACAGAGCAGCAGTAATGAGTTTTTCAAGTTTGATATGAATTTCATTGAGGAATATTTAAACTGACAAGTTCACTAAGTCGTGCACTTATAATGAAGCGTGTCGCTAGTGGCATTGTTTCTTTCCACAAAATTGTTACACATTGATCAAGTTTCCTATACAAGCAACAAGTGCATAGAAAATCTTTCGTTGGTACCAGACAAAATTTCCGTAATGGTCAAGTTTCAGTTATGAGTCCCTGAAAGATGCTCCTGGGAAGCATTTAATTAAACGAATTTGTGGAGTGATGAAACTGTTCCCTTTTAAATTAAATAATGGTACTTTTCATAGCTGCCAAGACAAACTCATATCAACAATAAGGACAAGGAAATGAAGGAAAGAAAATGTGCTTCTTGATGCAGAAAAGTTTGGCCACTGTGACACGATTCACAGCACCCGCAGTGGGCATTGAAAGACCTGGGTCCAACACTCTCTCATTTTATTTTTGCAGGGACCTTATACATTCACGTACAGCAGGGGTTATGGGGAATGTCGAAATCCTGTGTCTCGAGTGGATCAATGCACACAGGACTCGCGGCTTCTGTTGCGGTACCAGGCCTGTCCGGACGTCCAGAAGTCAGAGTCCACTGTGGAGGAGCTAGTCTGCCTGGCCAGCTGGAAGGATGGCTCCACCAGGTACCTGCTGGGCAGGCTTGAGCACCAACTCGCCTCATCAGACGAGGATAGGTACAGGTGAGTGACGCAGACGAATAAACTGCCCTTTATTTGAGCACTGTACGTTGGGGGTGGTGCACACAAATTGCATCATGACACTTGCAGCAACATGTTTTATGTTCAGGAGACTGCTTGTTTGTAGCCTGCCCCCCCCCGAAATAGGGTCCTGCATTAAGATGGTATCTATGCAACGTCCTTAAAAGCTGCCATAAACTAATCCAATATCCCTTGGGTGCTTGCATGGGCGTTCACTGTATTTTCAGCCATCTCATTTAGCCATGCAAAGGTACTCCTGAGGGCTTCCCTACTCTGTTGCCAGCTTGCGGCTAGCTTCAAAGGGGGTGCCTCGAATGTGGAAGGTTCCACTTACCCTAGTGAATTTTTATTAGTGCAGGACACGCCCTCGTCAACTCTCACTTAAAGTCTAGTCAAGTAAACATTGTGGCATCTTTTCACATTCGCTTAAAATATTTATTATGGGTATTCGTGCTTCTCACTTTTTATTGCTGCTGATACAGGGCAGGTGTTCTCATGGTGTTGTGCATAACGGACTGGATATTAATCAGCAGTAGCTCTTAATTTTGCATGTTGACCTTGCAGTGAAAGTAAAAAATTGATCAGCTGACATTGCAGGTACTCAGCAATTTACTAGCTGCAGAACTTTCCTTCCGGGCATTTCTGTGCCAATGTTTTCGGTATTATCTGTTTTGTTATTCAAACTGTGAAATTGATGTCAGTTGTTCCTAAGCATGGAGTCAGATTTTTACACCTGATGCAACTTGGCTGTCATTTGTAAGATTTACGATATGTCAACAAGTGTTGATCTAATGTAATAATGCTGTCTTGACAGGTGCTTTGTGTGGGAGAGATGGCGTGGAGGAAGCGGTGGCAGTCCTGGGTACCTGCTTGCCCAGTCTGGCGATGCGACCTGCAATGGAGTCAACTCAGCCACAGAGGGTTCTCGCACTATGCGACTGACTCGTGTCGAGCATCACCAAGCCAAATGCCGGTATCCCTGGTGGCTTGCCCAGCACCACCACTGGCATTCCCTGGATGGGCGCCTCTCACTCACGCTCAACCACCGCAACACAACATTGCGGATCGCCTCAGACAACCCAGCCGCCATCTACCCTGCTTCTGAGTCAACCTCTACATCGTCTTCGTCGTCAGGGGAGGTGCGGGTGGTCTGTCACATGAGGTTAGACGCGACAGGAATTGGAGCACTTCCACCAGCTTTTACGGGTGCTGATCACTTGGATGACAAGGATGATGCCGCTACTGCAGAGGGCGAGGCAGCTTCCTCCAGCGGTCATGGCAGCGGAAGTGCCATGCAAATGCAGGTCACACTTGTGGCACACCTCACCAAAGGATGGTGAGTTGTGATTGCGGTCTTTTGTATTCCAAGTTTTTAAATCATACATTTTAGCCGTACATTTGCTTTTTTTGGCTCTGCGGTGGGCGTGAGTGGTGCACATTTTAGACACATAAGGGAAATGAATGTTAATTTATGACTGTGCTGCACCCTCGGAATATTCAGCCATTGAACTGAGCCCCTCTTTTGTTGTGCGTTGCTGCCATATCTTGCTTGCATGCTTGATTTCTGATTGTTTGTTTTGCTGTTTACACAAACAGCATTTTAGACTGGATCAATGCATAGCCCAGGTGAACCTCCCTCATAAAATTGGATGGCCATGAGTTTTATTTCCAGAGCAATAGCTGGAGGACACGTAGCCCTCTCTGCTTCACCCTACTCTAAAAATACAGGCCTGCAATTTTGATGGCGGACAGGCTGGTTTGAGAATGCTTGATGGGGAAGTATGCAAACACTCTCAAAGGTTGGGAGTTGCCTAGGTAACGTCCGGCAGCTTCCTTCAAGGAAGGAAAACAGCTGCACCGCGGAAGGAGGAATAAATAATAGTTGCCTGCACATCTCTAGTTTGAGGCTTTTGCTCCTCCTCCTCCTTTTTTTTTGCCCTTCATGGAGCCGACCCCACGTTAACTGTTTGGCATTCATGAATTGTTTAATGCACTGCGACCTCCAACCGAACTTGGGGGAAGCCTCTGGCCTAATTAAAGATTCGCTGCCCTACTCAATTATTGCAGGGTTCACTAATTAGTTACAATTCGGGTGCTGCGTTGGTCAGTGTTCAAACAATGCGGTTATTTGGAGGAAACTAAGCCTGGCATTGGGTGGGGGGGTTTTGGGTGAAAATTTCATTGATCATTGATCTGCAGTGCAATTATCTGTTGTTGGTACTTAATATGCAAGAGATTTTGCTTTCTTGGAATTGGTTTGGGTAATCTCTGCCACTGTGCAATCTAATCAGAACCGGTGTATACTTTCATTTCATAGACAGCTAGGGCACGTAATAGGGGTGCACCTCAACATGAATTATTCATACTGTGTAGCCACGTCTAGTTTTTGCAAAAGTTTTTACCAAGCTTCACATCAAAGGAAAAGCCTTAGTTATTTATGTCATCCAAAATCGTGATGAAGGCCTTGTTGCTAAAATATACTCGTTATTCACACCTCCAAATGACATCGTTGTTGTTTTTACTAAGCAAGTTATCCTACCAAGCAATGGTAACAAGAATGTCATTTTGAACCATAAAAAATCAAGAGTGTAAACATGTGTGTGCTTACTTACCTAAAATGCCAGTCGAGATTGTTTACACTTCTACTAAAAGTGTTTGACCAATATTATCATTGACTGCTGAAGACTGCATATTGATGAGTTTGGGACTTTCGATTGCCTTTGTAGGCCAGAAAAGTTTACCATTGCTAAAGATACACGAATGAATTATTATTGGAAAGCTCGATCAGTTCTTAGTTGCACAAGCAAAAAAAAAAAAAAAAGGTGCACGGATACCCAGTTGCATTCACCTCGTGTCCCCAGTACAATTAAAGTGGAATTTTTATTGTGCTTGCCAATGTAGTTTTGGTATTTAGTCAATTACTTTAATCTCAGTGGCAGTGGTAGCAAAGTTATCAAATGGAGTGTTGTCATTGTTATTAATAATTGTCTTCTTTTCTACTTGCAGTGAAAGCGGATACGTGTGCATGAGATTCTACAGAAGGGATGGCTACGTGGTGGAAGTCCAGAAGGGTGAGCATTTCTACATTAGTTTATCCACTCCTCTAACCACGGCACATTGTAAAAACTAATTCTCACTAGTGTAAGAGTAGAAAGGTCGAGAATCTATGAGCAGTGAATGCTGCTCAAGTACTTTCTGTTCTAAGAAGTATGCAGTTAGCGAGAGAGATGCAGCTTGGCACATTCTGCAATTTCTTTCAAAGCTAAAGACTAACACCTAATGACCCAGATTCCTTCTTGTACAATCCTGTGAAGTCATGAAGTCTAGAGCATCAAGTTACTTTTCATATTTAGCAATCCATATGATGCATTATCTGCTATCATGCAAGAAAGGCTGTAGTTCGATTTTGAAAGTTGAAGCAGGTGTTTTCCATTGCATCGTATTTCATTGCCATTATCCTTTCAGGGAGTGCATCACGGGTGTCAGAAGAGGCATGTCTCCCGTCCCATTTCAACCCGTCCGCCCTTCCCTTTACGACGCTGATTGCTGCCAGCCCACAGACACGGAGATGCCCTTTTCTTGGACGTTATACTGTCACTGGGATGGTGCGTGAGGGACGAAGGGCAAGTAGGGACTCTCACTGTGACAATGCGGCTAGTGATGGGACTGGTGCCATAGTATCTGACAACACTGGAGGAGTTGGGCAGCTGACAGTTGGTTGTTCAACGCACGACACAATGGAATTTCATCCAGGCGGGTGCACTGGTGGTGCCTCTGGGGATGACACCTCCAGTGCACAAGTGTCGGCATCGTCACTGGTTGGCGAGCCTGCTGGCACATTTGCGTGCCATGGGAGCTGGACAGAGGGTCAGACCCACTTTCTGATAGCGTCGCCGCTCAGTCGGAGCTCAACCGGCGCAAGAAGGTTGTGCTTTGCGGCAGCGCAGGTTGGGAGGTCTGGCCTCAGGTTTGCCTCCGTTGCTGGCGCATGCCTAAGGCCCAGTCCACAGGCTGATGGCACTATGGCAGCAGCGGCAGTGGCCGCCTCATCGCCGCTGTCTGGCAGCCTCCACGCTGCGGCGGGGGCCCAGCAGCAGCAGTCTGGTCACAGCGCAATTGCAGCTGCCACTGGACTATTCGCCTTCAACCTCACCAGCCATGGTGAGTTCCGATGTTTTATACCTCTCAAGGCGCAGGCGAATTTAAGAACTAGAAATTCATATCTACAATAATTTTCACGAGATGCTGGCTGTATGCATAATCAAAAACATAGGCAGGAGTGGCTGGAGGTATCGGATTAATTATTCAGCTAGTCCGCACCATGTTCACTATTTAAACATTTGCAGACTCCACTAGGTTTAGTTCCCAAGTTTCGAGCTGCCCTACTCATGGCACATTCATGATCTTAGCGGGATTGCACTTGGCACGACTCTCCTGCACTCGAACAACAGACTTAGACAAATAACACGATGGACCGTCTTAAAAGAGATATTTTTTTGCACGTTTCAGGTCAGTGCAACGAGGATGCTGGGGATGCTGCTTCAGGCAGCGGAGCCAACTGGTGGGTAGTGTTGGTGCTTGCATGGGCACCGCTTGTGATGGTTGCCCGGGGAAGGTGATGCCCTAGACTGCAGGAAAGGAGTAGGAAGTGACTACTTATTTCTGTTTTCGTGAGGCAAGTGAGTGAGTGACCAGTGGCAGCGGGAGACTCAGAACGACAGAAATGAAAATAACGAACGCGAGGACGGAGAGAGAGAGAAATGACTCGTACATCCCGCTCAAGGCTCGTTTTGTGCAGCTCTTTTACTCAGAAAAAAAAATACGACAGAAAAAAATAAAATACGCAAGGACCACATCTCTAAACTGTACAGCGTTGGCCCTTGACAAATTTTTTGGTCCACTCTGATGTTGAGTTTTTTTTGTTCCCTTGTTGTGGAGGAGCCACATGCACATAATCCTTTCCCCATCCCCCTCCCATTTACTTCCCTCCCTCCACAAAATCCCTTCCCCCCCCCTTATCACAATTAATTGGCTTGACACTCCCCCCCACCTGAAGTGCAGCTGAGAGACGCAACGATTGCATGTGCAATAATGCGCATGATACCCGCCAACACACCGGCTCCAATAAATAAATTCAAGCTGGATATTAAATGCGACGAACGCGAAGAAAAGAGAGAGTGAGATTAGGGTCTCTTGTATTATTGTCACTTCCCACCCCCCCCCACCCGACCCATTCAAGTACATTCACAATGACACATTCCTGATGTCCCACCCCCTCCTTATTCCCCCTAACCAAGGCCCTGCTCCAGTTCTCTTTTTCGTCGTAGGTATACCAAATTGGAGCAATGTATTTTTCGAATATGGTTGTTACTAATGTCCAAAATTTGGGAATCTGAGGAGAGGAAAAAGAAATAAAAGCGTGGTGATGACACTGGCTAGCTCATTACGTCAAAAGAATCTATTCACACCTGTTAATTATCCTAGTAAGTTGATCCTGTTACTGTTACATCAAGCTCATGAATCACATCCACATCCAGTTTACCACCAGCCAAAACAATCCTTCGTTAATTTTCTTCTCTGCGTAATTTACACTGGGAAAATTTTCTTAATTTTTTCTGTGTCCTGTTTTACAAGTCTGATTCTCAGCGGGAGTGGACTGGGAAGATGGCAACACTAGATCAGATGGCAGAGTTGCTGGACGATCGTATGTCCAAGTTGAAGATAGAGCTGGACATTACCCTAAAGAAGACTATTGAGACCATCGAAGAGACCTGGACTACCAGATTTCAGGAACTCACGAGAAGGTAACCACCGACACAAACAAAGCTACGGAAGGACCAACAGCGCCTCATAGATTTGGAAAATCAAGTAGATCAGCTTGAAAACCAGACTCGGAGGAGCAATTTGGTGATATATGTGCTGCAAGAAGAGAAGGATGAAGTATGGGACCGCACGACAGCTATTTTTCGGGAATTCCTGAAAACCCATGCAATGCATCCATCGCCGTCCACTGTCAAATTGGAGAGAGTACGCAGGTTAGGAAGAATACCAGGCTTGCCCCCGTTGATTGTCAAGTTTGCATTCTATACAGACCGAGACTTAGTCAAATCTAAAAGTGCAGTACCGAGAACCCCTAAGATACCCGGAAATGTCTCGCCTCTCCAACCTATGGATCAGGTCAGTGGGAAGGTTACACGCTAGGCAACAAACCACAATCTCGGCAAAAAATCACATTACCCCCTTCAAGTGTCCTTCTGGAATATAGATTATAGATTTCAGAGTACTGGCTTATGCTGATGATCTCGTTCTTTTGACAGATAATCCGTTATATTTGCAACAAAATTTAAACATATTAAGATCATTTTTACGAACTCCACGAACTACAAATTAACCTAAAAGAGACCAAAATCATGTGCTTCCGGAAAGGTGGCAAACAACCAAATAAGAAGCTATATTGGAACCTGGACAAGATAGAACTGGTATCGTCATACACATACTTAGGTATCCCCTTCAAAAGCTCTGGAAAGTTTGGCTTGCGGAACAAATAAAAAAGAAAGCTCTAGGGGCAATAAATGGACTCTGGCCAACTTTGATAAATCTAAAGCAATTATTAAGGGACCTGAAGGTAGCTATGCAACTGTTCCAGGCGCATATCACCCCAATAATAATGTGCAATGCCTACATTTGGGGCCCACACCAATTAGGCACAATAAACCAGATTCAAATGATTTTTATTAAAAGGTTTCTTGGACTCCCAAAAAACACTGCAAACTATTTTATACAGGAATAATACCACTGACAGTAACATTAATAAAAAACGATTATCAGGAATATTGAGAAGTTATTTAATACTGAAAATAACCGACTATAGTGAAGGAAGCCTACACATATTCACAAAAAACAAACGAAGATTACCCACAGATCAGAGATAATTGGTTATTCGCATGTAAACACCTAGTTCAAATGTATGATCTAAGCTGGGATGAACTTTTTATAAATTCACCCTCAACAATTGAAACTTTGAAGTCAAACGTTAAAAACAAAACCCTTATGATGTTACAACATACTAGGAGGTATTTGTTTTACAAAGAAATTAAATTCAGTTATGACCATACGCCTTTTTACTTCAGCAAACCAAATCTACGATTTCAAACGTCCTATTTAATGTCTCTGTCTCTATAAAGTGAGTGATGACCAATAGTTTCACAACTATCTGTTCTCTTCCTCAGATGCAGGACAGAGCTCCTGTTCACATAAACCCCCTGGAGGGGGAGGAGCAAGAAATGCAGAGAGGAACGCTCGAAGGAATATTCAAGCACCGTCATCACCGTCATACCTAGCAGAATCTACATCTATACGTATGTGCGATTAAACAGACTAACTTTTTTCATATAATGCGTGTTGTGCCCATATCTGTGGATCGGAAAAAACAAAAACAAGCTTGCTAATAAAGAACCTCAATTATCCCTCAATAAATTCTTGCTCGTTGAGATTCCAGGTCAATTACGAGTAATTTCGGTGTGCCAGGTCTTCGGGTGCCAGGTCATCAGGGAGGCAAGTACACTATATTATTAAGGAAATTTAGAATAAAAAAGGCTTCAATGTTATAGCATGTCATTGCATCTAAACATTACAATCCGTTACTGAAGTATTCGTTCGAGTTAAACATTGGCCTGTATTACAGTACTAGCTAATTACCCGCATATGCAGTAGATATTTGTCATGTGTTGCATTGGTCTAGTGGCCTTCTGTAGCAGGTATAGGGTGGCCATTTCCAAATCTTCAGAAAGAAGGACACAGCTGGTAGGTATATCGTATATATGCTTTATACAGTACAATACATTGTGACCCATGACCTCGGGTCACACCCTGACTAGCTCAGTAACGCAGGTTCAGTTGGAGTAAAGATATGAGACTGGGAGACTGGGAGAAAAGGGTGGAAGAATAAGTGGCGGGGAAAACTGGAAAAGCCGCGAAAATAATGGTTTCTGATAACATATTGTATAATGAATATGCCTTTTTTACTTGATATAACTGAAACCACAAATTATCACATTCTTTTACTTATTAGCACACTAATAAGGCTAAAAAATGTAACCTAAATCAAATATTTTATGGTGATTGTTGAATTTTGTGGCGCCCTTTCTTTATAATAAGTACATGATGGAGAGAGTGTCAGTATCGAAGTAGCGCAATGGTCTAGTGGTTAAGACTCTCTCTTCGTAACCTGAAGGTTGAAGGATCGAATCCTGAAAGGAAGACGTCGTTTCTTTTTATCGCTATGGACCTTTCCCGCTGCCTTACTTCATCTCTCATTTCACATTTATTTCTCTTTGAAGTGCATAATCTGGTAAATAGGCTAGACCCTAGGCGGTCACTTTTTTCGAAGAAATCTTAAACCGGGCGCCAATGACAGGGGATCAAAAGACCGCAGGAGGTAGGAAGCCAGCTGCGGGATCGAGAATGTCTGCCTTGCATAGCCTCCATTTTGGGTCAATAGC
>JYFJ02006138.1:0-21072 GCA_000934665.2 Catajapyx aquilonaris | reverse complement strand
CCCTGCCTGAAAGATGTCAATTTATTAATGGAATCCTTCAGTCCATCCTCCCAGATTGTTATATTAACATTGGCTGATGACAGTCGTCTTCACCCACACTGCTAATGTTTGGGAAGGTGAAGTGGCGCTGCGGTAACGTATGCGCCCACGGATGGAAGGGTCCCAGGTTTGATACCAAGCCTGGGTATTCCCCCCTTTCATCTCCTGCGGAGTTCGGGGTCATCTCCGGCTTCGTATAGGGTGGGATTTCTGATAGACGAACCATCACCGAGGGGAGCTCATATAATGACCATAGTGCTGACATTGCACTGCACATTGCACATCCCCTCCCACTCACCCTGCCCTCAGACCAGGGCTCTTCGTTGTCCACATTAATGTTCATCTTGGCAAACAAAGGTCCGTGTCAAAACCTCAGCACTACACCCAATTATTATCATTATTATTATTATTATTAATGCTAATGTTTGGCCAAAATTTCCAGTGCCCCCTGTTTAGCTAGGGAAAGGATTTTTTTTCCCCCAGAAAAATTTTCTAGGCCTCTGTTCAGTGTAATTTCAGCTTCCCCTGTCATCTGATCCATTTGAAGACCAGGATTGGACCATTTGCATGCTACGTAGCTCATTGATTATATTTCAGAAAACCAAACGACGATCTGACGTCATCGTTTCTTCCAGTGTTGCTTTTTGTTGACACTGTTTACTAATATTGTTCTGTGAGGGTATTTCTGTTGAAACTTTGACGACACCAGAGCGTTGTTTAGTTTTCCGCACATTAGCGTTTGAGTGATTTAACATGCTCACACACCTTACTCGTCCTGTCATCTGTAATGGCCAAGGGATCATCCACATCTTCAGTGGCAGATACTGCAACAGACGCCTCTTCTTGCCCTTCCTCCACTTTAATAGTATAGATGCCTCGCAAATCAGCCGCTGGATGCAGATGAAAGTGTGGCGACTTGTCTTCCTCAATCCCAATCTTCCAGGTCTCCTCCTCCTCAATGGTGATGTCCTCATCATCACACCCTTCTTCTTTCACTTCCGCCTTAATCGTCGATGGCTTGCTCCTAAAAATATTTAAAAATAATTTTGTAGACACGGGCAACTTTAGAAAGTACGGGCACATGCATTGCCACATGCATTTCCATTCACTTAAATTGTACGAACAATGCACGGCTCTAAAACATGGCTTACAAAATGTGTCACCAACTATAAGTTACACGAGCCAATTCACATTTCCCATCAATTATCTATGTACCCAGCAGTGTGCGAGTATGGCCACCACTCCCACGATGCCCCATACTCACTCCGCGTCATCCTCCGCCTCCATTCCGGGCTCAGATTCCCGGCAAAAGGGACGAAACTAACGGAGGAAAATGAATTTTCAATGAGAAAAGAACGAAGCCATCTTTTTTGGAATATTCGAGTGGGTGCGTTCAGAGACTCGCCGCGTGGAAAGCAGGTCGACCCAGGTAGCATCGCAGCTATCAGGGAATCGCCGCTACTCCTCACAAATAGCGGAGCTGTCAGATTTGGCTAGTCGTTATTCGTTGAATAAAATCAACCCGAAGCCATTCAATGACGTGAAATCAATTAGATCCCAGAGTGATCAATATTGTTCAAGGATCATGGGATAATTTATGGCATTTATTTGCCAATCCAGTGGATAAGTAGTGGAAAGAGTAGGGCTCTATATGAGTGTAAGGACACAGGAGTAACACACTGTCATTTTATGCATAAATTTACCTCATTTAATGGTACAGTCACCTGCAAAAAAATCACCAACATTGCATATTTCGGTCAAAATGCGCATATTTCGCAATTTATTACGCCGTTATGGTAAACGTGATGGTTGTGCTGATTATATTTTGTGATATACTCGGTGACCCCCTCCAGTCTATGAAATAAAACCTTCGTTAGCTCCGCGTGTAGTTGAGATATGCGAGGTGAAAATATGGCAACAAGCGAAAACATGCATATTTCAAAAATTATTTTCTCAAAAAAAGCCATTTTTAATATTTTATTTTTATTTTTTAATTTACAAGGACGGACATGTTATACAATGAACTGGTGTCAAAACCCGGTATATGTTTTTTATACGTGAGATACAAATTTTTGAAAAGTCACAACTTTTGTAATTGTGCTACAAAATGCACAATTCAAATAAATATTTTCTCGAAGAAGCCATTTTGAAAATTTAATCGTTATTTTTTGTATAACAAAGTAGCATGAGTTCGATTAGAAAATTATATCAAATTTCGGTATATATTTTTTGTATTCAGTGAGATACGAATTTTTCTCGCAGGGGCGATTTTTGTTTCTATCCAACAACATGCACATTTCAAAAATTAATATATGGAAAACGCCATTTTTAATATGCAATATTCTTTTTATATTTCATAAAAGGAATGACCGGTTCTGTCGTAAAATAATATAAAAACCTGGTATAGATTATTGATGATACAAATTTATGAAAAGTTGTATTTTTGCTTTCGTTTAGTGTCTTTCAACACCCTTGCAGTTACTTCTAAAGTCATATTCGACATAAAAATAAATGTCAACAACTAATTGTGAAACCCTCCCCATTATTGTATCAGACTATGCATGCAGGCTACAGTGTGTGTTGGTTACACCATCGGGAAATTAATATGTATACATATTTGATGATGGTGTCGATGTAGTCGAGACACCTGGAATGTATTTTTATGGTGGCACAGATGTACAAATATCCACATTTAATTTGCAGAAGGTGTGGTGCTTACATGCTTCTCTGACAGAAAAATTACTACTGATAGCTGCTCTTATAATTAAACGACACAGCATGATGTCAAATAGTATTGTTAGTAATTATATAATAATAATAATAATAATAATTGGGGTTTTAGTACACCGCCCTAGGGCATCGGCACAGTACCTTTATTTATGCTTAAATGTACAAGCTTGATACAGTTAGTCCTTTTGCCGTAACGCCCGGGTACCGCGAGCGATAGGGAGGATGACAGGAGGGGATGTGCAAGTGCAGTGCAATGACATATGTGGTCATTTTGTGAGCTCCCCTGGGTGGTATTGTTAGTATAAATTTCTAAAACTTATTACACTTTTTAGTAAATGTCAGTAAGCGCATAAATGGGTTGTATCACTTTTTGGCAAGAACTTTTAATTTGGTCACATATGCATTTAGGTAAAAATTTAAGTGCGGAACTCTTGGATGTACAAGACATGCCATGGATGTTATAGGTGGTAGTCACGCATGTGAGAGTATCGACATGACATGCTCTTGAAGAATAACTTTTCCGGTATATAACATAAGGGCATTTTTTCAGTTTTATTGTAAAATGTAATAAAAAATAAATAACTGTAATAATAATATTAAAAAACTGTTCACAACTGACATTACAAATGAGCACACAGCACTTTCGCATCAAAAATGCAGCCTGACCAAGTCAATTACAATCCATGTGAACTATTCATGCTCAGATCCTGCAAGACACTTGTGGGATACCTCACCCTAACTAAACACCTTCTGGGCTGCAATTATTCTCCCTCAACAGCCTGGTTGATGGAAAATCCACTGCTTTTACCTGCAAACCAAGTGTTATATGCTACACATTGCACTGCTTAATCTACGCAACATGCATTTTATGCTGCTGCCCTCATTACTTATACACTTTTACGATCAGGTGTCCAATTAATGGCCTTCTAAAAATCACCCAAAAATTTGTGTGCAAGAATTAAAAAAAACCAAACATGACGACGTCACTGCAACACCTTCAGGTTTTAAAATACCAGAGGGGCTCTTCGCAACAGCATCTACATGTTATACTGGTCGGCCTCATTATGCACCTTTTCATGTTATACGATCCTGTTTTGCTGGAACACACAGGCATCCAGCAAGATTATTTTTCTCCCATCTTATGTGTACGCAAATGTGTTGTTAAATCATGTTTCTGAGTGAAGCTTTTCTCGCAAGTATGACAAGAAAATGGCTTAAATCCTGAATGAGACATCTCATGTCTTTTTAAAGCAGATTTCTGATAAAACATTTTCCCACATACATCACAAGAAAAGGGTTTGTTGCCTGTGTGGATTCTCTCATGTGAGGCCCGATTAGAAGAGTCATTAAATGCTGCGTTGCAATATTGACAGCGAAATGGTTTTTCTCCCGTGTGAGTAGGCATGTGTCTTTTTAATACATATCCCGTAGAGAAGCATTTCCCACACACATCACAAGAAAAGCTCTTCTCCCCTGTGTGCATTTTCATGTGAGTGGTCAGATTAGAAGATTCACTAAATGTTGCCTTGCAAATCCGACAGCTAAATGATTTTTCTTCCGTGTGAGCATGCACATGGATTTTTAGAGCATATCGCCTATGAAAGCTTTTCCCACACACATCACAAGAAAAGGGCTTGCTGCCTGAGTGAATTTTCATGTGTATGGTCAGATTAGAAGAATCATTAAATGAACTGCTGCAAATCTGACAGCTGAATGGTTTTTCTCCCGTGTGAGTACGCACGTGCTTTTTAAAAACATCCTTCCTATTGAAGCTTTTCCCACAAATCTGACAAGGAAATGGCTTTTCTCCTGTGTGCGTATTCAAATGTAATTTTAAACTATATCTCCAAGAAAACATTTTTCCACACACAGTGCAAGAAAAGGGCTTCTCGCCTGTGTGCATTCGCATGTGGGTGGACCGATTGGAAGAGTCACTAAATGCTGCCTTGCAAATCTTGCAGCGAAACGGTTTTTCTCCCGTGTGAGTTCGCAAGTGTTCTTCTCTCTTAGCACAGGTTTTCCCACAAATATGACAAAAAAATTGCCTTTTTCCTGTGCACTTCAACCCATGTTTTTTCAAATCGGAAGACCTAGTAAATCCTTTCTTGCACACCTGACTTTGCAGTAGTTTCTTACTTCCCTTGTGCCACCCCACATGGCTGGCCAAACTACCTGATGTTTTAAATTCCCTCTTGCAAATCTGGCAACAAAATGGCTGCTCTTCAGAAGTATTGGCCGTCTTTCCCTCCATATTAGTTGCCAAATCTAATGAAGTGCCACTCCTCAATCTCATTCCATTGGGAGCCTTCTCAGGTGTATCGAATTGCTTGACCTCCTTCAAATCCCCTTCTTTGGTGTTCTCTTCTGCCTGAAAGATGTCAATTTATTAATGGAATCCTTCAGTCCATCCTCCCACATTATTATATTAACGTTGGCTGATGACAGTCGTCTTCACCCACACTGCTAATGTTTGGGAAGGCGAAGTGGCGCTGCGGTAATGTATGCGCCCACGGATGGAAGGGTCCCGGGTTTGATACCAAGCCTGGGCATTCCCCCCTTTCATCTCCTGCGGAGTTCGGGGTCATCTCTGGCTTCGTCTAGGGTGGGATTTCTGATAGACGAACCATCACCGACGGGAGCTCACATAATGACCGTAGTGCCGACATTGCACTGCACATTGCACATCCCCTCCCACTCACCCTGCCCTCAGACCAGGGCTCTTCGTTGTCCAAATTAATGTTCATCTTGGCAAATAAAGGTCCGTGTCAAAACCTCAGCACTACACCCAATTATTATCATTATTATTATTATTAATGCTAATGTTTGGCCAAAATTTCCAGTGCCCCCTGTTTAGCTAGGGAAAGGATTTTTTTTCCCCCAGAAAAATTTTCTAGGCCTCTGTTCAGTGTAGTTTCAGCTTCCCCTGTCGTCTGATCCATTTGAAGACCTGGATTGGACCATTTGCATGGTACGTAGCTCATTGATTATATTTCAGAAAACCAAACGACGATCTGACGTCATCGTTTCTTCCAGTGTTGCTTTTTGTTGACACTGTTTACTCACATTGTTCTGTGAGGGTATTTCTGTTGAAACTTTGACGACCCCAGATCGTTACTGAACTTTAGTTTTCCGCACATTAGCTTTTGAGTGATTTAACATGCTCACACACCTTACTAGTCCTGTCATCTGTAACGGCCAAGGGATCATCCACATCTTCAGGGGCAGCTGACACCGCAACAGGCGCCTCTTCTTGCCCTTCCTCCACTTTAATAGTATAGATGTCTCGCAAATCAGCCGCTGGATGCAGATGAAAGTGTGGCGACTTGTCTTGCTCAATCCCAATCTTCCAGGTGTCCTCCTCAATGGTGATGTCCTCATCATCACGCCCTTCTTCTTTCACTTCCCCCTTAATCGTCGATGGCTTGCTCCTAAAAATATTTAAAAAAATAATTTTGTAGACACTGGCAACTTCAGAAAGTACAGGTACATGCATTGCCACATGCATTGCCACATGCATTTCCATTCACTGAATTGTACGAACAATGCACGGCTCTAGAACATGGCTTACAAAATGTGTCACCAACTATAAGTTACACGAGCCCATTCACATTTCCCATCAATTATCTATGTACCCAGCAGTGTGCGAGTACGGCTATCACGATGCCCCATACTCACTCCGCATCATCCTCCGCCTCCATTCCGGGCTCAGATTCCGGCAAAAGGGACGAAACTAACGGAGGAAAATTAATTTCCAGTCAGAAAAAGAACGAAGCCATCTTTTTTTGGAATATTCGAGGGTGCGTTCAGAGACTCGCCGCTTGGAAACCAAGGTCGACCCACGTAGCATCGCAGCTATCAAAGAATCGCCGCTACTTCTCACAAATAGCGGCTGTCAGATTTTGCTAGTCGTTATTCGTGGAATAAATAAAAACCATTAGGCCATTCTCAATTACATGAAATCAATTTTGATCCCACAATATTGTTCAAGGATCATGGGATAATTTATTTGCCAATTCAGTGGATAAGTGGAAAGAGTAGGCCTCTATATTAGTGTAAGGGACGCGAGAGTAACTGATACAGGGAGTTAACATAATCTCTTGCATCATATTATACTGTAGTCGACAGGTGAAAAAATAATCAGGGTGGTCATGACATGCTACTGTGGAATAAGCAGGAACAGGTTTTCAAGTACAAGTACACTTACAGTACATGTACTTTTATTTTTTTGTTGTGTAACAAACAACAATAATTGACTACTGACATTGTAAATGAGCATAAATCAGGCATGAAGGCTGTGTTTTACTTCCCTAATTTGTACATGGCTGTTACATGGTTTCACAATGTGAACCTCTCAGATTTACATTCAAAGTCTGAATTTGTGTGTAACAATAATTTAAAAAACCAAACATGAAGACACCACAGCAACACTAGAGGAGTTCCTTTTCTTTAGCATATGGTGCATCGAGACAGAGTCTCATCGATATACAGTATAAGGCAGGCCTGATCATGCAACCTTTCATCTCATGAAGATGGCAGGCAATAAGAGTCAATCGTGATGAGAAAACATTTCTCCACAAACACTGCACAGAAAAGGATTCTCTCCTGACAGCCTTGTCATGTGTGTGGTCAGATTAGATGTCACTACATGTTACCCTTCAATTTCTGACAGGATTTTTCTCCAGGGTGAGTTCGCATGGTGCTCTATAAAGAACCCGTGAGAGTGAAGCTTTTCCGACAAATATGTCCAGAAAATTGCTTATTGTGGGTCATTACATGTATTTTTAAATCATATCTATGAGAAAACATTTTTTCCACAAACATCACAAGGCCTTCTGGCCTGTGTGACTTCTCATGTGTCTGGTCAGCGTACGAAGTTGATTAAATGCTGCCTTGCAAATCTGGCATATATATGGTTTTTCGCCTGTGTGAATACGTACATGTCGTTTTAAATCACTTCCCTTAGTGAAGCTTTTCCCACACACATGACAAGGAAACGGTTTATCTCCTGTGTGAGTTCTCACATGTAATTTTAAACCATATGCGGTAGGAAACTTTTTCTCACAAATATGGCAAGAAAAGGACTTCTCTCCTGTGTGCTTCAACATATGGACTTTCAAATGTGCAGTCCTGGCAAACTTTCTATTGCAAACCAGACATTGCAATGGTTTCCTTCCTGTGTGCTTCAACATATGTACTTTCAAATGTGCAGTCCTAGCAAACTTCTTATTGCAAACCAGACATTGCAATGGTTTCCTTTCTCTGTGCTGTCTCATATGGCCCCCCAAACCACTTGATGTTTTACATTCCCTCTTGCAAATCTGGCAACATAATTCCAGCTTTCCGGAAGTATTGGCTGTCACCCTCTCCATATCAGTTGCCAAATCTAATGGGGCACGAGTGCTCAATCCCCTTCCATTGGGAGTCCCATAAATGTCCAATTGGATGCCCTCCGTCAAATTCCATTCACAGGCTTTCTCCTCTTCTCCCTGAAAGATGTAAACTTATTAGTGGTTACAATATGCAACAGTCACGGCTCACGGCACTCACGAACTGCACACTTTTTGTAGAGAGAAAAACACACAATATTTCTCTATTGGACACAATGCTAATGTTTGGATAAATTTTTTCAGTGTTCCCATTGATCTACAGAAATTATTTTCCCTCCAAAATTATCTACCCTGGTGGTAGATTCACATTCAGCGCAGTATTTGCTGTAGATTTTGAGTGCCTCCATATGCTTACACACCTGACTGGTCCTTTTATCTGTAATGGCCAAGGGATCATCCGCATCTTCAGGTGCATCCGACATGGCAAAAGATGCCTCCTCTTCCTCCACCTTAATGCGGCTGATGTCTTGCACGTCGTCTTCTGAATGGTAGTTACAGGGTGACAATAATAAGGTCTCTTCCTTGATGTCAATCCACGTCTGCTCCATCCCGATGTCCTCATCAAACGTTTCTTCCTTCACCTCTGCCATAATTGCAATTGGCTCGTTCCTAAATTAATAATTAATAATTAAGAATCATTCCTAGTTGACATCTCATTTCCGTCATGTTGCTGGTCGATGTAACCCTTTTGGGTCCAGCCAGCATTGTGTGAGTGCTCCCACTACTGCAACAATGCCCCATACTCACCGCGCATCATCCTCTGCCTCCATACCAGCCTCAGATTTCGCCAAAATTGGCGAAAATAACGCTGGAAAGTCACTTTCGCATTGAAAAGATCGACGCCATCTTGGAATATTCGTAGGTGCGTTCAGAACTAGAGAGGAATGAAAAACAGCGATTTCCTAATCGCATCGCTGTTATAATGAAGCGCTGTTACTTCTCGTCAATAGCGGTTATCAGATTATGATAGCCGTTCAATGAAGCGAATTTAAGACCATTAATATTAAAATCAATTTGATCCCATATAACATGTGTATTGATTTTATTGTAAAGTAACAAACAAATACTGAGAACTGACATTACTTGAACAATACAGTACTTCAGCAGCGAAAAAATCCGCCTAATGAAGTCATCCAGAGCCCACATGTACCTAATCCTAAACCACTTATATTAGCAAACGCCTTCTTGCGAACAAGACAACTAAATAGTTTATCACCTGTGTGAACGTCCATAATGTGTTTTCAAAGAATATCATCCCTCAAAACTGTCAATCAAAGTGTTTTTTTTTTCTCTTTTGTGAATCTTCCCATGCCTTTTCAAATCAGAGTAGCGAATAAACTTTTTTCCACAAATCTGGCATGAAAATGGCTTCTCTCCCGTGTGCGTCTTCATATGATTCTTCAAATCTGAAGGCCAAGCAAAACTTCTCTTGCAAACCAGACAACTCAGTGGATTCTCTGCTGTGTGCAACCACACATGCTCAAACAAAGCAGACGATGATATAAATTCCTTCTTGCAAATCTGGCAACGAAATGGCTTATGCTCTCCAGGAGTCTTGGCTGTGTCGCTCTCGTCCACAAGAGTTGGCAAATCAAGTGGGGTACCGCCCCTCATTTCCATTTCATTAGGAGTGGCATAAGGTACATCCAATTGGATTCCCTCCTTCGCATTCCCTTCACAGGCCTTCTCCTCTTCTGCCTGAAAAGATGCCAGTAATAATAATAATAATA
This sequence comes from Catajapyx aquilonaris, assembly GCA_000934665.2. Taxonomy (NCBI): domain Eukaryota; kingdom Metazoa; phylum Arthropoda; class Diplura; order Dicellurata; family Japygidae; genus Catajapyx; species Catajapyx aquilonaris. The sequence goes on along the minus strand of JYFJ02006138.1, from coordinate 11,186 downwards.
ATAATAATAATAATAATAATAATGGATACCCCGTGATAGGCCCCTTGGGCCTCTTAGGGGATCATCTTTTGGATAACTGATTTTAATCATTTGCTTGTAATGTGATGGATTTTGATAGTGGGAGGAAATGGGAGAACCCCGAGAAAACCCACGCGAACACGGAGAGAACCCATCGAAACTCTATCCACATAAGTATCCTCCGTCCGACCCGGGGATCGAACTCGGGACCTTAGAGGTGGAAGGCTGCGGCGCTAACCGCTCGGCCACCGTGTCGCCCTAAAGATGCCAGTATTTTAGGGGAATCCTTCAATCCACCGCACTGGCGAAAATTGTTTGGATTACCCATGGCTAATATTAGTCTCACCAACGCTAATTTCAAGAAGTTACCTAGCCCTGAGGCTGTGATGTAAGGTGGGTTGCATAATCCCAAGATAATGCAAGAAAGGCTACCTTCCTTTGAAAAAGCATTGATATCGCATAAAAATTGCATGCTGAGCTTATTGATTAGATTGTGAGTGAATCGACATGCTAACACACCTTGACGGGCCTCTTATCCATAATGGCCAAGGGATCATCCGCATCATCAGGGGCATCCGACATGGCAATTGCTGCTTCTTCTTCTTCCACTTTAATACTACCGATGTCTTGCATTTCAACTGCTGGATTCAGACGAAGGTGTGATGAGGTGTCTTTCTCCATCCCTATCTTCCAGGTCTCCTCAATGGTGATGTCCTCATCATCACACGCTTCTTCTTTCACCTCAGTCTTAATTGTTAAGAGCTTGTTCCTTTTTTTAAAAATGGCACCATTAGTGGTCTCAGTGGTAAATCAATGGACGGCTGTAATTGACGCAATAATTGAACTACGCAAAAATTGTCAAATTTATGCAGGTCTATGCAAAGTTGTCTCACCACCTACGAGGCATCAAAGTGAAATCAAATCCAATGGACTCTCTCTGGACTTCCTGACCCGGCTATAATTGGACCCTCCTATAATAGTTTTAGAGATATTTGATGATTGTCAAAGAGTCTTCCCACCAAAATATTTCAACTGCAATAATAATTTGTATGCACCCCCATTTGATTCACTCTCTGAAAATTAATGGACCTGGCATTTCGAAATGGGATTTAATTATCGGGCTTCGACTTCTCCTGGAAACATGCTTTTCAGGCATTTTAAAAAGACTAATTGAATGCGATATTGCTCTAATGTTACGGTCCATCTCTCTACTAGCAACACACACTCACTCCGAACCATCCTCTGCCTCCATTTCGGGCTCAGATTTCGGCGAAAAGGGGAAAATTAAAGGAGAAAAATCATTTTCCGAGTGAAAATATGACGCCATCTTGGAATTTGTGAGGGTGCGTTCAGAGACTCGCCCATTGGGAAATAGCAGCTATTTCCACATTCGCATTGCTGATCAAAAATCGCCGCTACTTCACACCAATAGCGGCTGTCCAGATAATGCGCTATTCGCTACTCGTCCAATGTTAAACTGAATATTAGATTGCAAAACCCCAGCTTTAAGCACATGCTAAAGTCGGTTGCTTACTCTGGATAAAAAAATTACTCTTACAATGTGAGAGTAGATGCACACAACTCCTGTGCAAGGCGGGATATGATTGGGACATTATACATACGACTGGTACTCAAAATTGGGAGTCCCGTAAAGTACATCAAAGGAGATGAACTCCTTCAAATTTCCTTCACAGGTCTTCTCTTCTCCCTGAAAGATGTGAATTTATTAGTGCAGCGCCGTCTACTTGCATCGCTGTTATTAGAAAACGCCGTTACTTTACACCAATAATCAGATTACGCTAGTCGTTACCCGCTCATTGAATATTGATTACACTTTAACCCTTGACATGAATTTGTTGTCCACTTGGTTACAGATCATGAATTACTCTGGCATTTTTACCTCTCTCTTTATTTTAGTGCGTAACATCCTCCATACATACAAAATCCCTAAAATACCGGTATGTGTAAAGAATATCGTCAATATTTCGTAAATAAAAAGCATCTGATGTAAGTGGGCAAATTGTTTATTGGTAGATTGTCATCATCATCATCATCACCATCATGACATTTCCCTATAAGGGGTAGTCAGCGACGACGGGAGCCACAAGCTAACACAAATTATGAACTAAATTAAAACTTGTGAAAATAAACCTATAAAGCTTGTAATATATACCAAAAATCCCAGTTTTAAGCACAGAATAACTGATATACATATTGAATTTGCAATATCGACGCCTAAGGATTATATTGTCGTATCTCGTATGTTTTAACATACGACATACGACAATATAATCCTTTAACATACTACATACAACAATATAATCCTTAGGCGTCGATATTATTAAAGAAAATATTGCACTAATTATAGGCACAAATAAACCCATAAATAGGACCGAAAAAAAACCTCGCACAAATTTTACTATTGCGGATGTGTGGAGTATAAAATCACAAAAAATCAAAGGGCTAGACAAATATTTCATAGGCATACTGTAATTAACTGTACTGGTATTATGATGCATTCTGTGAACTAGAGTAAAAGTGAGGCACCGAAGCAGTAGTGGTGGAGTGGATATGGTGTCCGACTGCTAATCGGGAGGTCCTAGGTTCGAGTCCCAGAGGCCGGCGGTCCTGACCTTGGTTTTCCGTGGTTTTCCAAGGTCGACCCAGGAAAATTCTGGGATCGTACCATAAAATAGGCCACACCACAAGACAATGCACTGCACCACTGTCCCTCCCTCTTATACCTTCCCTGTCCCCTGCACCGGAGAGAAAGAAAAAACATGCGGAAGTAATATTGCACAGAAAACGGAGGCGATCCCCCCNTAAATCATTTTTCTCCCATGTGAATATTATCAAAGTGTCTTTTAAAGAATTTTTCATAAATGTAGCTTTTCCCACAAAGGTGACAAGAAAATGGCTTCTCGCGTCTGTGAATCCACATATGTGTTTTTAAAGCAGATGAGTTATGCAACACTTTTCCACAAACATCACAACTAAAGGAATTCTTCTCACCTACGTGAATTCTCTTATGTGACTTTAAATCAGCTGAGGTATGAAACGTTTTTTCACAACCATCACAACAAAAGGTCTTCTCCCCTGTATGACTTCTCATGTGTGATTCAACACTAAACGCATGAGAGAAGGTTTTCTCACAAACGAGACACTTAATCTGCCTTTTCCTTGTGTGAATCAGCACATGTTGTTTCAACTGTGAAGGCGAAACAAACTCTTTTGCGCAAGCCAGACATCGCAGTGGTTTCCTTCCTTTGCGCAACCTCACATGGATGGTCCCAGACGTCTTGGCCGCCTCTCTCTTCTCATGAGTTGCCAAATCATATGGAGCACCAGTCGTGCTCAATCCTTTTCCACTGGGAGTCCCATTAGCATCCAATCGGATGCCCTCTTGCAAATTACCTTCGTAGGTCTTCTCCTCTTCTACCTGAAAGATGTCAGTACTTTAGTGGAATCTTATAGCTTATTGATTAGCTTTTGAGTGGCTAAACATGCCTGGCTGGTCCTTTTAATGGCCAAGGGATCATCCACATCGTCAGGGGCAGCTGGTATGGCAACTGAAGCCTCTTCTTCCTCCACCTTGATGATGTCTTCCACTGGTCCAACTGGATGCAGTTGAAAGTGTGACGAGTTGTCTTCCTCAATCCCAATCTTCCAGGTCTCCTCCTCAATGGTGATGCTGCTGTCCTCATCATCACACCCTTCTTCTTTCACTTCCGCCTTAATTTTTCGTGGCTTGCTCCTGCAGAACATGATAAGTTTTCAGTAGCACGTGAAGTACACGGGGCAATTCAGGGCAAGTGAACATTACATATTCAGCAAATAGATTTCCATGAACATTCTCTAAATCGAGTGACAAAACCAGAATAAATTTCCAATACTGCTTCAGTGCTACTGCGATTCACACCCACAGCTTTGCACTACTCACCCCGCATCGTCTGCCTCCATATCAGGCTCGGATTTCGCCAAAATTTGCGAAAATTCAGCAGGAAAATCACTAGCGGACTGAAGAGACGACGCCATCTTGGAATTTCTATTGGGGCGCGTTCAGAGACTGTCGTTCAAACTGCGAAACACTGATCGCATCGCTGCGATCGGGAAAGAACCGCTACCTCTCACCATTAGCGGTTATCAGAAATCTGCTAGTCGCTCCTGAACTGAATTAAACCGTATTGATTGGACTCGAAGATCAATTTTCAATAATTTGTGTGAGAAAACCTTTATTTGGGTCCCCCACTAACTGTTTCTAACCGATCAGAAGGATTTTTTTTTTTTTTTTTGAAAAACATTTGGAATATTATTTTTCAGGCATCTTGTGGACATCCATTAGATATCCATGGAACGTAATATGGATGTCCCCTGGATGTTGAGTTGGACCGGTCTGACTTGCTCAAGTCAGACATCCAGGGAACATCCATATTATGTTCCATGGATATCTAATGGATGTCCACAAGATGCCTGAATCTGATATCTGGGAGACATCCGCAGGTGATGTCCTACGGATATCGATGTGCTACCTGCTGGGTATACGGACGTCCAAAGGATGCCCCAAATAATGACCAAGACCAATACTGGACTTGCAGGACGGCCTCGGGACGTCCTTTGGACCTGGTGTGTTGCCTGGGAGGAAATAATGGTACAAAAAAAAAATGTTGTTAAAATTTCCTTACAATTTATTGCAAATATGTCGTTGTCATTGTAAATATTTGACATGCCCATTTAATACATCAAGCATATATTTTATAACTCGCTCATCTGGGGGGACTTAAATGCTTATATTTAATTAGAGACAGGGGGGAAGGCCAATTGCAGCAACAAAGCATTCAATCAATTGGCTTACTAAACTTTAAAATGCACAGACAGATTTCCTTACTGAAATATGCTTACGCTTAGACGTAGAATAACTAGTCACAATGTCCAAATAAAAGCTGGATTTGGACAGTCTCTAAAGAATTTAATAAGATGATGATATATGATATATGTGCATCAATGTGATTGCCAAGTGGAGGTGATAATTTGGTCAAAAGTATGCTGATTACATACGGTATGTATATTATTACACTGGGGGAACACATTTTTTGTTGCATTGATACCAGCACTTGTTCTTGCCTAATTTGAGTGTGCTGAATATTCAAATCTGATTTTAGTTTTTCTCTGTAAGCTCCAGATTTTCTACAATTCAATTTTTTAAGTTTTTGCGACATTTTGACGCCTGTCGCATGATGACAAGATCTCGCTGAGGAATTTATGGCCATACAGTCTTGAAGTTAGGCTTAAACAACCGTCTTGGTAACTTTACCAAGACGGTTGTTTAAGCCTAATTTTTTGTGAATAAAAAAAGTCGCAGGTGCATCACAATATGCATTAAAGTTCGAAAAGGTCAAAAAAATATCGAAAAGGAATGTGACAATTTTTAAATCCTATAACTCGAAAACTTGTAGACATATCTTAATGACTTACGTTTTGAAACACTAAGAAATGTCTAACGTTTTGGGCTCACCTTAGTTTGTTTTGATATGAGCTTAATTTGTCGCTCGGCAAATGTAAATATGGTAATCGGTGTCGTGTCTAACCAGCTCAGACGTATGTCTGGTGTTATCGTTGCAATTTATGTTCCCGTAGGGCGTAGGTGCTGATGATGCCAGATCTTTTCACCATATATGTATCTCCACAAAAAAGTCAATCTGTGTAATATCTGAGCTTCTGGGGGTCTAGGCATTGGGAAACTTCTCATTCAAGACTTCGCACACTGAGAGGCTGAACAAGAGAAACATTCCAATGGCAGGGTTGTTTGTATGAGGCTACTTTTCATGTGCATCATCAAGAACAATAATGTTTGTGGTGTAAAGACCAGTCATCTTCCAACACCTACGGGTTAGGATAGCAACGGTAACTCCAGATAAGATTGAGTGGGCTTGCCTCAAGACCGAATACAGTATTTTTGATTTCTCGAGTGAAAAATGAAGCTCACATCGAAACAAACTAAGGTGAGACCAAAACTTTAGACATTTCTTAACATTTCAAAACTTAAATCATTTAGATATGTCTACCAGTTTTCAACTTACAGGGTTTCAAAATTGGGACTTTTTTTTTCAACTGTAATGCATATTGTGATGCTTGAAAACATTCACCATCAGTAATTAATGCCTTCACGAAATGTTTCATCAAGACGAGCTGATATGGTAGCTCTAAGCCTAATTCTAAAGCTACCCCCAGTGTAAATAGCAATGGGTGTCCCTTTAAAATCACAAGTTTCAAATTGCATGAAAACTAGAGCATGTAGAGAAAAACCGATTTTAGATTTGAAATCAGCGTTGAAAGAATACTTAGAATCAGTTGAAAAATCTCATGCAACAGAGAAAAACAAATTCTTTTTGTTCACCAGAGTTATTAGTAGCCCTACTATCATCATCATCATCATCATCATCATCATCATCATCATCATCAAATGCCCTTATGCAAACCTGCCAAAAATGGCTTCTCTCCTGGATATGTAAGCATGACTTTTCAAATAAGTGGACAGACTCCTTCTTGCAAACCGGACAACTAAATCAGTTCATTTACTGCGCATTTTTTTGCATGTTTTTTTTTTCAAAGGAGATCCATCATTAAACTTTGTCTTGCAAGCGTAGCAATTCAATGGAATTTTTCCTCTGTGGGTTTTCACATGCTCCTGCAAATCATATGCCAGAGGACACATTTTTCCACACACAACACAAGAAAAGGGCTTCAGGCGAAGCTTCTTGTCTGTGTGCCTTATAATATGTTCAGTGAGATGAGATAAAATACAAAATGTTCCCTTGCAAATCTGGCAACTAAACCATTTTTCCCCAATGTGAATATCAGAGTGTCTTTTAAGAATACTTTCCACAATGAAGCTTTCCCCACAAAGGTCACATGAAAATGGCTTCTCGCCTGTGTGAATCCACACATGTGTTTTTAAAGCAGATAAGTTTGGCAACACTTTTCCACAAACATCACAACGAAGGGGCTTTTCCCCTCCGTGAATTAATTGTATATGTTCTTTCAAATGTGACGGCCAAGCAAACTTTTTCTTGCAATCCAGACATCGCAATGGTTTCCTTCCTTTGCACGACCACACACGGTAGGTCCCAGACGCCTTCTCATGAGTCGCCAAATCGAATGGGGCACCGGTGCTCAATCCTCTTCCACTGGGAGTCACATAAAGTACATTCAATTGGATGCCCTCTTGCAATTTACCTTCGTAGGTCTTCTCCTCTTCTACCTGAAAGATATCAGTACTTTAGTAGAATCTTATAGCTTAGCTTTTGTGTGACTAAACGGGACACACCTGGCTGGTCCTTTTAATGGCCAATGGATCATCCACATCGTCAGGGGCAGCTGGTATGGCAACTGAAGCCTCCTCTTCCTCCACCTCGATGCTGCTGATGTCTTCCACTGGACCAACTGGATGCAGTTGAAAGTGTGACGAGATGTCTTCTTCAATCCCAATCTTCCATGTCTCCTCCTCAATGGTGATGCTGTCCTCATCATCACACCCTTCTTCTTTCACTTCCGCCTTAATTGCCATTGGCTTGTTCCTGAAGGAATTATACCTTTTGAGGGACTCATGAGGTACTGTACCACTCCCATGCCTCCCATACTCACTCCTCAGCATCCCCTGCCTCCATACCAGGCTCAGATTTCATCAAAATGAGAGAAAATAAGGAAGGAAAATCACTTTCGGATTGAAAAGAACGACGCCATCTTGGAAACTCGGAATATTTTTGGGGCGCGTTCAGACTCAAGGGGATCTATCCAATAGCATCGCTGTTATCACAAATCGCCGCTACTTTCCCCACTAGTAGCGGTTATCATAATTATGCTAGTCGTTACCAGTTTTTAATGAAATTAATTAACCGTTTAACCATTGACCCTTCTTCGAATGTGCAATTTTTATCCATTTTTGTCATGACCATTGAGATATAAATTACAAATTTTGTGTTTGGAAAATGTTAAATGTCCTGTATGCATCTGATCAAAGTTTATTGCCGCGGTGTCAGGAGGAAAACATGTGAGACGCAGCACAATCCTAATTCAATAACCATAAAAGTGCCTCCATGTTATATAACCCAGACGTACAAATCCAAAAGTGAAATGTAGGAAATGGTACAAAAAAAGCGTTGTTAAAATTGCCTTACAATTTATTGCAAATATGTAGTGTAAGTGGATGAAACAGAACTACTACAACGCTCCTTTTTTAAAATCATAATATGACTGGCAGGAGAACCACACAATAACCCTGATGATCCAAAATATTTGGCAGATACGGATTAATTCGGTGAACCCAACCACCTCGGGGAGTTTTGCTAGGGACACTGGCAGGAAATTAGCACTATTTTACGTTACATATCCATCCCTCATATGTATTATCTTAAGACCATTGGCAATAATAATTGAAGGTACCAGCACAATAATCAGCTCTTCCATAATAAACTGGCCGCTGAAACCCTTCAGGTTGTGAACTATAACCATGACCACTTTAGCATTTCCCATACCTAGTCCACAAAATCATAAAAGCGATGAAGAGACATATAATAACTGTCATCACCACTCTGTCGCACATCAGCTAACGTGGAACATTTTTTACACGCAAATAGAGTCTCGCACATGGAAATAAATGGAAGTAGCGTTGCTCACCATATTCACAGTCATTACAATAAAAATCTATAGCGCAGGATTTGCAATGCATTTTCTGTGAGACACATGAACAGCTGTGATGGTACTGACATGCAACACGAAAATGTTTTCTGTCCGACCCCTTCATACAAGTCGTGCAAAAATACATAGGCAGTAGCAAGCCAGCGCCTGAGCAACTCGGGCACAAATGAAGCTTCTCAGTCGACCAGTACAAACACAGAGGCGTCAGGTGTTGCTCCACTGTCGACTCTGGTCCTTTGCACACCTATTCTTGTGACTCGGATCTAGGATAGCAAGGAAATTTTGTTATGCCTTCCAAATACCATGATTTTTTTCTTGCTTCAGAATTTTTCACAACCACAAGCCGCGTTTACATGGGAGCGAATCATCAGCGATGTACCTCGCTGAGCGAAAGTAGGTGGTAGCAATACAGGGTGTTTGTTTCAGCTATAAATGGGCGAAAATGAAGTACGAAAATGGTATGTCGATGTCGATGCCGATGCCGCTGTTTCATCGGCGCCATCTTGAAGGCACTCAGTGTTGCCATGTGTTCTGCAATTATTGCTAATTTTAACAAACGAAACGCAATGGTTAAAATTAAACAAATGTGATTAACACGAATTTAATTAAAATATTTGTTAAATATGTTAATATTTGGAAAACTTTGTTGGAAATATGTTACCGTTTACATGTGACAAGCTTCCTTCATTCCAGCCAATCGGAGCTCTAAATCCTGCAAGACGCATGTGCAGTATGATGACCCACACTGGATGGTATAACCTAGTCGTGATTGGTCCAAAAATGGTGCCGTTTACATGAAACAAGATACGTGATGACACCCAATCGAAACCTCGAATCTTGAAAGACGCTTGCGCACTAATAAGTTAGACTGGATGGTACAACCTGGTTTTTGATTGGTCCAAACTGGTGGCCGTTTACATGAAACAAGATGCGAAATGACAGCCAATCGTAAACTCAACCTTGCCAGACGCATGCGCACCAATTGCGGTATGCTGGATGGTGTAAACCCATTTTGATTGGTCCAAACTCGCGCTGAAAGTTCAAATTGTTCAAAACCTTCCTGGGTAGTGTACATATTAAAATTACATATAAAATTAATATATATATTCAAAAATTTTAATATTTATCCAAAAATTCAAAGTAAAATCCAAATATTTATTCAAAAATTCAAAAATTCAATTCAAAAGTTCAAAAAATAGGGGAAATTGGTGGCGCCGCTTCCCATGAGCTCGTCGGTAAATGTGATTAACATTGTTCCCTTTGTCTCAATCATAATGGCGGGTTAGTCGGCCTTTTCCTTTTACCGCTCCTTTTGATCCACCTTCATCTGGCTGGCCCCTGGTCCTTTTGCGCCCTCGGAGGAGCACCGGGGGCCGCCCTGGGGTCCAGCCGAAGAGACGAGGCTACAGAGAGACTCAGGGGCAGATGATTTGAGACAGACGCTGATTGAAGCTCTCCGAATGGATGGTCTTCTCCGCCCCGGGGCCGCCATAGGGTCATTAAAGGTGAGGTTGGACTGTATCTGCCCTATAATACTGGTCATTTTCTTTGTGCGCCGCAGGTCAACAAATGTTGTTGTGGCTTGGCGATTAATCGCTGGAATATGTGCATGGCAAAGCCACAATAACATTTGTGAGAAATCTTTTTCAGAACCCAGCAACATGTACATTGAATGTTGTGTATTCTCCACAATATTGTGGTTACAGTGACATTTTAATACTCATTTGAAGTAATCTTTTCAGATCAGGCCCAGACGGTCTGCCTTTTCCTTCCCGTTACCTACCTATTGTAGTCTACCCCTTCAACCTACCCGAGCACAAACTTGTTTAGGGTCTACCATGGACTAGTAGTACACTGATTAAGTCCAAGGACAATTTTTCCATCCGAAGCAACGTACAGCCAAACTGGTCCAAGGGCAGCCCCGGTGTCACACCCTCCCTCACTTGACTCCGCGTAGCTGAGGACAATGATACGAATCAAAAAGTAATTCACAAAGTTACTTTTATGATGTCACATTGAATTGTGAAACATTTTGTGCGCTTATATTCTTTTTGTCCAATTTTTTATTATTATATCCCAGTGAATATCACTCACTTGCTACAAAAATTATATTTTGTGTAGTAATTTTTACGCTCTCGACTTCCATGTCGAACATTTTTATATGCAGATTTTTTTTGTCTAATTATTTTTTATTTCTTATTAATCAATTGGTACAGAATTTTTTTTGCCTAGTTATTTTTATGACCTCATCACATTCAATGTCAAACAATTTGGTACAGTGCTGGACACAATAGCATATAACAAGTGTAAACAACGACTTTGGCGTTACCTGGCAACTGGTCGTGTTCGGACATCGTCATGTGGAGAGTGCTTAGCCTTCTTTCTGTCGTTGCCACTGGGGACTCCTTCCCGATCATTCAGTAACTCCATGCATCCTGACTAATACTGGAAAGTGACAATAGTGTGATAATAAC
>JYFJ02006137.1:0-21080 GCA_000934665.2 Catajapyx aquilonaris | reverse complement strand
CCCCCCCCCCCCCCCGGCCGAGAAGAAACAAAAAACACTTCAGCGAGAAGATTTGAACTTTTTGTCCACAACCAACTTTGCGAAATCTGGTGTATGCGAAGTTGTGACAATTTGCAAGGAGGCTTCCAAATGGTCTTGTGATATAGCTTCGGTAATTATTATTTTTGATCCTGTCCTATGCATCCACTTTCTACCTATTCTTCATGGGTGCCCCAAACTACCCTTTCGACTCACACCACACAAGTACTTATCACTTGGAAAACTAGCGACTATCAGCATCAAGACCTCTGACAAGTCCCAATGTACTTGTGGAACCAAGATTGAGATAAAAGGAAATGCGGCTGATAGTTTCCGTCCTTTCCCAGTAGTAAATTGATCCCATATGGTAGTCTACCCCTTTCTTGACGTGGGTCCGTTCAAGTAGGGGTTATTTCTTGGAAGTGAAAACATGTACATAAGGGTCAAGGTCACAATGCTGTCTGCCAGTTGAATATCCCTGCCGTAGTGTTTCGTTGAATAAGGTTGGGAATAATGCTGGATAATCAGGATCAACATTTCGTCCATAGAGTCGTTCCATTGAAGTTAAATTTATTATTATTATTATTTTATTGAAATTTTGTTATGATGTTTTGATGTGCTAGGTCGGCAAAGTGGCAGTTGCTGCAGCCGACCTAATGAAATAAATAAAGCTGATGAATGAATGAATGAGTCGTTCCATTCTTTATGAACAAGACTGTACTCCCTGTACTGTACGTATGTATATATGCCCAATACCAATGAAGTTCGCCTAGCACGAAAATCACCTGCATGTTGATGTTACAAATTCGAATTACTTGAGAATGAATCATGTTTTAATCACACAACTTACTCGTATATGCTAATGAGCCACATGGAAGAGCAATGTTGGGGCGAGATATTAATGCATTTGTCAGTGGAACAAGATGAATAGGACAGTATTTATTTCGCTCGCCGGGGGCCATGGAGTTCGCCCATAGAGCTAAACGCGCCACAAAGTTCGCCTAGAAGCAGGTGACATCGCCATGGGCAGCAATGATTGCCTCCACACAACACTACACGTGTTGAATGAGCTCTGGCACTCGGCTAGAGTGATGGTGTCCCAAACCTCCCGTAGTTTGGCCCTCAAAGGATGCCTTGGTGCATGGATGTTTCCTCTGAAGTACCTTCTTCATGATTTTCCAGTCTGTCTTAATCGGATTGAGATCCAGGGTGCTCCATGGCCACGTAGAATGTCAATCCCCTTGTCTGCTTCGGCTGTTTTGGCAAGATGCAAAGTCCTGTTGAAATATTATGTTGACATCCGGATGTAAGGTTGCTATTGAGGGCACACACAGCGGATGGTCTCTCAAAATCTCCTGAAACATGGCTGTATCGATGGTGCCACTGATTCCGTGAAAGTTGCCAAGGCCGACACTACCCATGCATCCCCACACCATAATGCTGTGTGCATGTTTGACGGTTCTAGTGAGACATTGGGATGGTACGCCTCTTCCTTTGTTTGCAATACCCAATTATGGATGTCCCTGCACTGACTAATTCATCTCGAAACTTGATCAATTCCACATCTGATATGCCCAATGCTTCCATTCTTTCTCCCAAGCAAGTCTTTTTCCTGTTCCAGTCCCATCAAGAGTGGTTTCTTCTTGCCCTATTGTCAAGAGGTCAGGTCCTCATTTCATGAATTCCCCGTTAGTCTTTTAGAAGTTATGCATAAAAGTTCATCTTCATGTCATGGATGCAGAGTCGACAGGTTGTTGTGGGGACCACCTTTTGGGTCACCTCTGACCATTTTAAAATTGATGGTCACTGCTCCTTTCGCCGATTTTGCGACATTTTTTTCAGCTCTCAGTTTTTCCTTGCTGCTGTTGCCTGGTGACGTCCACAATAAGGTTTTTCTGGATGGTTCTTGTAGTTTTGTTACTTGATGCGATGGCCCTTACCATGGATCATGGCACATGCCCTTTTTGTGCAACCACATACGCAGACTTTCCTTCTTCAGAGCTCTTCCATATCACCTTGCATGCTTGCATACCTACGGAGGAATGGGCTTACCACCTCCTGTGATTGTTATTTTCAGACACAGAGTGCAATGAGTAATGGCATTGTGGTGCAGGGCAAGAGACCTGCGCTTTTTTTCCCATCTGGCACAACTGCATCAGGCTGTATTTAACAGTGGGTGAACTTTGTGGCGCGTTTAGCGCTCTGGGCGAACTCCATGGCCCCCGGTAAACTAAATAAATACTGTCATACTCAAATGCATTGTTATCTCGCCACAACATTGCACTTCCATGTGGCTCATTAGCATATAAGTTGTGTGAGTAAAACATGATTCATTCTCAAGTAATCCGTATTTGTAACATCGATATGCAGGTGATTTTCGTGGTAGGTGAACTTCATTGGTGTTGGGCAAGTACACGTATGTTACATGTACGTGCCAGGTTAGATGTGCCATGTTGGGTTAAATATGTTTGATTTGACATCAGCAACTTATGGAACCCCTCCATGCAATATTGCAAGAAAATCCGACAAAAATCTAGGTTTTGGCCAAGATTTTTATGGTTCGCAACACTGTGCAGTCCCCTCAACCTGACATTGGATGGTACTTTTGAGAACCCACTATTTGGAAGTCTCCACAGAGTCATTTAGAACAGGACATAGTTGAACCCTTTGGGCCCCAGCTATACACCATCGCCTAGATTTTGTTTCTATTAAACTTACATGTACTCTGAAGATAAAAAATAAGATATTTTACCAATAATAACTTCAGCTATACTTACACGTTCATGCTCTACGGTCTACGCTATGTATGTGTTTGGAACCAGTTTCCAAAAGGATCGCCACAGAGTATAGCTACATTGCCATTTTATTGCCATGATTTAATTATGAAATACATTAAATTTACGGAATATTAATCTCGAGAACCTTGCCAGTCGAAGTTGCTGAAATCGTCGTACTTGGCTAGAAATAAATGAATGTGGGAGATTTCGGAAGTAACAGGAAAGCCGGAAATAAGAACTCATTTATTTTTCCTAAAGTACGACGATTTCAGCAAATTCCTCTGGCACTATTATCAATATTGTTATTCAGTGAATTTTAACGTATTTCATAATTAAATCAACCAAAGTAGTTGGCTGGAGGTACTTGAATTTCGGGTTTTACAGCGAAATTTTTGGAAATTAATTTAGGGAAATATAGAAGAGGATAATTGTTCCAGACACATTCATAGTGTTTTCCCTGATCGGGTAAGTATAGCTGTTATTCTGTGTAAAATATCTTGTCCGTATCTTCAGAGTACTCGTAAGTGGAAAACTAGGCGATGGCGGGTATAGCAGGGGCTGAAGGGGTTAAGAATAATGAAAGACTCGTGATATACTGTATAATATTGTGGCCTGTGGGATTAGCCTAATGGAAGGCTGTGAGAAAGTGACAAACTTTTCTATGAAAGCATTACCTTTGCTTGTGACCTCACAGTATCCAAATTTCAATTCTGCAATAACAAGTTTGCCCCCTTCCATACCAACCAATGAATGTGGTTTTTCTGCTTGCTAATGTTACTTCTAAATTTTCTTTATGATTCATCTCGCCGATCTCGGTAATGAGAAATGTCATGTGAATAGTGCAGTAGGGATATAATGAAGTACTGGTATTGGTGTCAACATTTCCAGTTGCTAATGACTCTCTTTTGGGCATTCCAGGAGGCAGCCTTGGGGGCATGCGCTTACCCAAATACCCGACCCAACCTGGTTCGAAGAAGCTGGCCAGGGCTCGGGTTACAAAGGAGAAAGGTAAGAACAATATCTAATATGTGCGTGAGTTTGGTGCAAATGCCATGATCCGAAGAGTTCAATGAAAAGTTGTAAATTGAAAATGCCTTACTTTGATTTTTATGGTGCTATAGCAGACAAACAGTTTACAATATAATTATCCTCACTTGGCTCACTAACTTCACTAACTGATCCCTATCACTAACTTGGGACATTTTTGACTGCAGAGGGGGAATGCTGCATGGCAGTATACATACAATATACCCCCAATTCCCTAGTTTTGGATATGGTTTAGTACCCATTATTTTGAAATATGCACATTGTTTATAGCATAAGTAAGTGATTTCTTCTATAACCTGGACACAGCCCCTCAACAGGATATTGTATGGAACATTTTGAGAGCTCATGAGAAAACAAGATTGGCAAATCACGTGAGCGTGATTAGAGTAGACTTTTTCACATTTACTGCTATTGTCCCCAACGTCAGTCACAGGACTGGGAGGGGGGAAAGGGTGATCTGGGGGAGGGGGCGATGGGGGGACTCGGAGATCAGTGGGAAAGGGACGGTCGGGGGGAATGTGCGGTCAAGGAGAGGGGGTGGTGGGTGGAGGGGGCAGCCAGGGGGCTCGAAAAAAGTCTTATAGCAGGGCTCTGTCTGTCTGTCTGATACCTGTCCAGAGTCAGACAGACAGCCGTTCTATAAGACTTTTATTCTTCGAAAAGGTCTCAAATCCCCTGAAAGTGTAACAACCCATTTTATAGCTGCAAATATTTAAATGTCAAGAAATGAGAGCTGTGGACTTCAGTGGATGAGAGGGCAATGGCAATGTCCAGATAGACTATGTCTTACATGTGCGATCTGCATCTTTTGTAAGGAATTCTTTGAAATGGACATGCGAATTTACATTTCCTTTCAATTTTTGAAAATTGCTAGAGAAGACCCTACTATTCCTTTATTAAATACTAGCAGGTTACCTGGCTTTGCCCAGGTATGTAGTGGCTGGGATATCAATATTTATATATTATTTTTAGGAAATTTGTTTATAAAATTTTCATTCTATATGCACTCGATATGCCTTAAAACTGGCCTTATGGGCCATTGTGTAGTAGGCTAACTGAAAATAATAAGCCAAAGTTTGTCATTACCTGTGAAGGGCAGAAGGGTGTCACCCTGCACAGGGCGATGATTCCCGTTCTTGTAACAAACGATCTGGCAATTTATCAATCTAGTCGACCCATTAAATGAATGCCGATTAACAATGACTTACCCCCTTCTTGCACCATACCCTTCAATATTATTGCAGCAATTCTTGATGATGCCAGAGCCAAAGCCATTGCACATGTTATAAAGTCAGGTGTCTATTGTTAGACACAACTTCTTAGTATGTAGGAAAGCCATTGTTGTGTTGTTGCTTCTGTGCAGCTTGTCTGGCTGCTTTAAGTTCTAGATGGGACTAGCGTTGACTGTCTGCATCATGCTGCCTTTTAGTTCCTTTGTGTTTGGCAGCAGGAGATTGTACAAACGTGTAACGCTTCTTTGGGGGCATTTCATTGAGAAACAGGAAGGGGTTCCAGTTTCCATAGAGATGCCCTCAAACAAAAATAGTAGTAGACAGTGTTTTTTGATATTGTTGTGGGATAATGGTGCAAGGAGAGGAGGTGTTGTGGGAGTAAGGCTCATTTTCGGAAGCTGAAACATGCGGCGTTGCATTCCTCGAAAAAAGTAACACCCAGTATGCTAGTTTAAGGCTGTGTAGGGGCATTCCCTTGGATTTCTATAGCGAACAAAACTGAAGCAGGTTGGTGCAGTGGATATGGAGTTCGCCTGCTAATCGGGAGGTCCTGGGTTCGAATCCTGGGGCCGGCGACCCTGACCGTGGTTTTCTGTGGTTTCCCACGGTCCTTCCAGGATAATTTCTGGGGTCGTTTCCGTAACAACAGGCCACAGCCGCTTCCTTCCGTCCCTATCCTATCCCAAAGACCACATTAAAATGAAAACAAAGATTTCCAGTCAAAACAAAAATTTCCCCCCTAAAGAGCCGCCGGCTGATAACGGGGTATGAATAGTAATAATAATAATAATAATAATAATAACAATAACAATAATTATTATTATTATTATCATTATCATTACTACTACTATAGCGAACAAACACACCGACAAACAAACTCACAAACATCATCATTTATAGATATGTAGATAGAGCCCTGTGTTTGACTCAAAACAACTCCTAGGCACATCATCCAAAAAAGAAATGTTATGTATTGTTCAAAGCTTGTTTAAATCCGCATAACACGTAAGAGGGAAGTGGATGAGAGGTTGGCTATTTTGATGAGGGCTTTTGCCAATGGGGGTGGAAGGGCACCTCAGCATGTCTACCCCACCACAAATCCTTTTGGAAAGCGATCGCCACTCCCACCGCATCAACACCAAACCCACTGTTGGAGATAGCCAACAATGAGGAGCCAGGTGCTGTTGCCGCGCGACGGCCAAGGGAAGCCGACGAGAAGGGACATTGGAGCGTCTGAGTGTGAGACCAGCCAGAGCATAGTGACCAGCAGAGTGTGTGCCGCTGCTGAGATCAGGAGTGCTGCAGGGATCATCCCATGGAAAGTCTATTGGTTGAGCCAGAAGCAAGTGAGGGCTGAAGATTACCAGATAGGAGGACGTCACGGGGCTAGAGGGGACACAGCGAGAGGTGCCAGCTCCAGAAGCCAGTGGCAGGCTATTTTGTTGATGGACAGACCACCTGGGGTCCGATGAAGCATCCAGTGGTGGGGAATCCCGGCTTGTCCGCCAGTGACTTTCAACTGCTCAGATTCATGAAAAAAACTCCTTTGCTGATTCAATTTCGAGAACATTGTTGACTGTAAGCAGTTGTCCAGGAGGGGGTGCGCTGAACCTCCAAAAAATTGTTCCTGGAGGGCTCGGAGAGGTATCACACCGATGACTCCTGTGCATTCGACTCCAGGAGGATTCTATCTATAATGTGTGACTCTACTGACCTGTACGGACACTGTATTGGTGGCAAAAATAAAATAAATTGTAAATCATTTTAGTATGGCCCTCGTAGGTGGGACAAACCTCTGCTATGAAACTCATCGCCCTGCACTGTTGAAGACTGTTGAAGGTATCAGCAGAACTCCAGGCTACGGCGGAAGAGGAGGAGGAGCCAGACGAGTCCAGGAGGGGGAAGCAACGATGCAGGCAGGCGAGTGGCGAAAAGGGAAAGCAATCGCATTGCAAGATTCCTGATCGAAATGAGGGTGAACCAGGAGCAGGCCACCGAGAAGGAAGTGGACCACAGTGTTTTAAATATGGGAAATATGGCCCCATTCGAAGTTTCTGTGATAGGAATGCCAGTAACCAAGGTGCAAGGCGGAATCTTTCACTGAGACCAAGCCGAAGGGGGTTCCAAAATATTGACAGGGAGCCATCCAGTTCCTTGGTGGAAGTGACGATCTCAACCTTTGGCGCATCTCTGCCATGCATCTCGGTGGAGATAAGTGCGAAGCAGGTCACGGCGATCCTGAATTTGTGCGCAACATGTAGTGCTGTCCGAGAGAGCGTAGTGCAAGAACTGCAGCTTCAGTTCAGGGACTGGGATGCAGTGGCGTCGCTAGGCAGGTGCGGGGGGTGCGGACCGCACCGGGTGACACCCTCAAAGGGGGTGACACCCAAGTGATTGTTAAAAAATTATTTTCTAATTTTATATCACCTAATACGCTAATAGCACCGCCACACCGGGCGACACGAGTGACAACTATTCACATGGCAATCAATGATATACATGATGGATGGCCGAGTGGGGAGTAACCCTGGCATTCGAAGGTGGGAAGGTGCTGGTCTCCGACGACCCATCGCAGAGAGCATGGAAAGAGGCATGGATGACAGTGGTTGCGAAAATGTCGATTCCTGCATTAGTTGTGGAGTCAGTTACACTCTCACCAGGGGAGATAGCAGCAGTGCTGGTAGGGATAGATGAGCCTGACGGTGATATTGTTGATGCCTGGTTGCGCAGTGGGCCAGGGAAAGGGTGTTGGTCTCCTCGATAGATGACCACTTTGCATGAAGGCAATTGCAAGGTATGCGTGGCCAACTTAGCAGATGCCCCACATGTGCTGAGAGCAGGACAGGCACTAGGCAGCATATCACCAGTTGTCAATAATGCGAGCTGTTTGATAGAAATGTCTGAATGACCCAGCAATAGCGAAGAAGTGATTTGGAGTATGGTGGAACCATGCCAAGCAGCTGAATTAGGAACTGCTGTTGGAATGGTGTTGGAGGAAGGTCAAAGGAAGGAGGTTCATACCTAACTGGCGAAATGCACGCATTTATTCTCGGCATCTGGAGAAAGACGGATCATGGCACTGCTGTGTCGATTACCGCGAATTGAATAAGCGCAGAGTGAAGGATGTCTTCCCAATGCCGAGAATCGACGATGCCCTGAGTCACCTCAATGGGGTAAGATATCTTTCTAGGCTAGACCTGGTTAGTGGTTATCACCAGGTGGAAGTAGAGGAGATGGACCGAGAGAAGACAGCATTTGTATAACATGAGATGGATTGTTCGAATTTTGCTGAATGACTTTTGGGCTTTGCAATGCACCCGCCACTTTTGGCCGGCTGATGGCAAAAGTACTGGGACGTCTACGTTGGACAGCATGCTTGATATACCTGGATGACTTGCTACTGTATGACCAGTCATTTGAGGAACACCAGCAACGACTAACCATGGTGCTTGAAGCGATCCATCAAGTGAATTTGACTCGCAACCCCAAAAAATGTGCTTTTGCCCAAGCATACGTGACTTGTTTAGGCCATAGAATTTCTGCGGAAGGGGTGGCCCCTGATCCAGCCAATGTGGAGGGGGTAGCTGGCTTTCCTATGGCCACCCACATGAAGGAAGTTAGAGCGTTTGTTGGAATATTGGAGAATTGAGTAACGCAATGTCAGTTCCTGTTGCATTTTCTGAACATCTTCCCAATAAGAAACGAGAAAAAAAATTATAATTCTAAAGTATTGAAATAAATAATGACAAACAACCAATGAGAACATTAGGACTCAATTGCTGCTACAAAAGCAGAACGGATAAATGTTGCTCTAACCTCCAAACAATGTTTTTTACATTCATTTGTGGAATCCATGGTAGCAAATCCTCTCAGAAGACAATATATTAAAGATAAATATGAAATTATTTGAAAGGCCACCACTCCAGGCATGGACCTTTCTCCTTCCCTTCTTACCCCCTAGCATGGTACCTCGCTATTCTAGATTTTAAAACTGAACTGTAGTGCAAAGCACACTTCCTTATGGGTGTATAGGTACAGGCATTTAAAGAAAAGTCACATAACAGCCCATTCAGCTAAAAAAAACTTTTTTCGGATGGCCATTTAAATGGGCATTTGGTCTCAGGAAGAAAAGAAAATTACCAGTTCTCTACAGCAACAAAGATTGTCACAGACACATCTTTTCGTATTTCCTAATGCACATTCCTTGTGAATCCCATAGTGGGGGCGGTACGTTCGAGATTCCATTAAAAAGCGGCAAATCGTGATAAAAGCAAGCCGCTTTGCAGGATTGTAGTTAAGACCAAAATAAGCGATTTTGCCCGTGGCGCCATCTTTTTCATCCCTTAGGACCCAAGATGGCGGCCGGTTTTCAAGAAACGTAAAAAATTCTGTAAAAAAGCGGCAAATTACTATAACGGCAAGCCACTTTGTAGGAATATTGTCTACACACCAAGGACCGATTTCCCCCGTAGCGCCATCTTTTTTAACCCTTAGATCCAAGATGGCGGCCGATTTTCCAAAATGGCGGGAAAATTTGAAAATAATCTTATTTAGTCGTGTAAGGTGTCGTTTATGTGAAATTACGTGCTTCTGAAACTAAATCAACCATCGTGAAATGGATCCAATCTACCATTACGGCTCCATCGACAGCATTTAAAAAACTTAGGCCTACTGCAATTTGGGAGAGGTCTGTGCTGCCTCGAAATAAAAACTTCTTGGGTATGGCATTTATTTCCGACTACTCTTGGCATTTTGAGGCTAAATGTGACATCAGCAAAAGTTGTTTGAAGGAATTTAATCTCCTTAAATTTAATTTAATTCACCTTATAATAAACACAAACACCCACACACACACACTCTTGTCTTGACTAAGGCGTGGGGACGGACATTGATCACTTTTCACTGCGAGTGTAAACTGATCTAACCTAACCTAACCAAACCTAACCTAACCTAACCTAACCTACCCTACCCTACCTAACCTACCCTACCCTAAGTAACCTAGGCTGAGAAAAATGGACTTTTGGGAAACCCTACAAATGAAAATAGTGGGGACATGTCCCCACTAATTTACACATGTCCCCACTGTAATGGTACACTTCGCGTGTGTGAGACTGTGGGGACCGACAAATGTCCCCACAATTGGAACTGGTCCCCACAGCTCCAGTAAAACCACAGACTTCCGTCCCCAGACCTTAGTCAAGACCTGATCACAAGTACCTGCCTACAACCCTCTTGTTTTGATACCAATGTGCAAACCACTACTCAAATGTCAACTTATTAAGTTGGTGGAATCCTACTGAAATGAGCCACCAAATGTTGAGCATCCGATTGGTGTGATCAAATGCGGTATTCAACGAAAAAAATAATCGTCGCTTCATGTCCGCTCTATCGCAAAAATGCAGTCATATAAATTTTTGACAAACTGGTTATAAGAAGCTTCATTGCACAATATTTCTACTCTCAATATCCTGTGAGATATGTAGCTGTAACATCTGTTCACAGACATGACCTTTCTCTCATGATTTTACCAACTATACCAAGTTACAATTAACCCCCAATGAAGTTGTTACAACCGTCCCCATTGTGTGTTGTCTTGTAGATATCCTTACTACTTTTCAACTGTGCACATGATTTGGTCATCAATACGTCAGTGTGACCCCACTAAAAGAACCTTTCTCATGATACCACGGACAATTCAATAGCACCTCTACCCTCTGCATAATCACTTGGTTACTGCCACTCAAAAAAGTTGGGAACACACCTTGATTTTCGTTTTTTTGCATATAGAAGAACGAAAAAAGGAGTATCCAAAGTTTTCACCTGGCTTAGAGATCATAGTGACACACGTACTAGGTGTAAGTTTCAGCTTTAGGGCATTCTAAACGTGTTTATTATTGGCGATGTTACAACCGAACCCCGATCTCCCTTACATATTTGTTGCTTATTAGTGCCTGGTATATTGGGGGGGAAATGAAAAGAGTCATATAGAAAAGGTGATTTATGGGTCATCTCCAACTATTAACTTTTCTTACTAGTCCAGCCAAGGGCTCTCAGCGTATTCCTTGGGCCAAAACAAGTCAAAAATGTAGGGGGGAGATCAAGAGGGTAACAACTTCGTGGAACCGGTGTACAGGGTCCCGCTGGAACCAGCTTGGTACCAGCCTGGAACCACCCGGTTCCAGGATCTGGTGTACACTTTTTTGGAGAGTTGTTACCCCCTTGTGGGAGATATGTTGAGGGAGCAACTGTTGACCAGAAGCATTGGTCAATGGTTGCTGAAGGAGCAGGATATGAGTGTTAAAATTGCTACTGTTGGGATTTGCAGGTCACCTCTTTCACAGAAGTGAATATCACCGATCATATCCTGCTCCTTCGGCAACCACTGGCCAAGGTTTCTGGTCACTGGACTGGTCCCTGGACATTTATCCCCCCGACATTTTCAACTGGTTTTGGCTCAAGGAGTATGCTGACGGCCGTTGGCTGGACTAGTAAGAATCACCCTGTACATAAGGTTGAGCTCAATAATAATAATAATAATAATCCGGGGTAGTGCTTGACCTCATCTGAGGTATGCAGCACGGACCTTTATTTATTATATCAAGTACATTTGAGCCTTTTTACGTAGCGCCCGGGCCCACGGGCAGGATGACAGGAGGGGATGTCTTAAACGTGGCCATTTTTAGTGAACTCCCCCGGGTGGTTTAGTCTGTGGAAATACCACCCGAGACGAAGCCAGAGGTGACCCTGAACACTGCACGAGATGAAGGGGGTGTCCCCGGGCTGGGATCGAACCCGGGACCTTAACATCCGTGGGCGCATACGTTACCGCAGCACCACTCCGCCTCCCCGATTGAGCTCAATAATAATGTGCAGTGTCATGTGGATAGTGCAATGGAGTTAACAAGAAATAATGGTGCGAAGACATTTCCAGGTGCTAATGTTTGTTCTTGTGGGCATTCCAGATGGCCCCCCAGCACCTCCAGCCGGGGAAGCTGAAGACGTCCTGGTGGGAAGAGGAGGGAACCCAGAGCACAGTAAGTTGAATATCAACCCATTAAACCTATGCCACACACTGTAGCAATTCACATACTTAGGCCGGGTTGCACCGGCTCCCGGAAAATTTGTTTGGCCGACAAAGAGCCGGGTTACTTTTCTGTCAACAATGAATAACAAAGTACCCTTTGTCTGCCAGACAAATTTTCCGGGAGCCGGTGCGACCCGGCCTTAGTAATAAAACCCTGTAAACTGATATTGAATTTTTTCCATCATTTTACATTCATAAGGACCACCAGGAATTAAAATGATTAATTTTGGCGCGATGTTGTTATTCTTTAATATCACTTCTACTGTACATCGAAAAAAGAAAAAAAACAAACAAATAACAAACAAACAAATCTAGCCCTCAACAGGTTAAGGGTGTCAGATCACTGTGCTTGCCTTGTAGCATGCGTCATCTTGAATTCTACTTCTATGACTGATTTCAATCTCTTGACCTGAAACCTATGCAGAGCTGCCACTCTGTTACTATCATTTACAATTTTTTCAGAGGTTACTATTTGTTAACTGTTTTTAAGTGAGGGTTACATTTAGTTACTTTTTTCTTGCAATCTGTAAATATATAATAAAATACGAGGGATAATCAATAAGTAATAATGCACAATGAAGTTTTTGAGCCATGTCAATAACAAAACGGTTTCATATGTGACAGCAAGGGACAATCTTTGGCTATTCTCCAACATATGAACTGTTTCTGTTATTGTATTAATAATAACTAGAGAACGGATTTTTAGGTTCTAAAAAACCCTCAAATAGGTAGGCATTTAGGCCCTGAAAACAGTCAAAATAGGCTCGTAAATAGGCACTATAAATCAGGCTGGTTCTAATTTATTTAAATTTCTACACAATGGAATTTTGCAGCACAGTAATAAACTAGCAGTTATTCCATATTTTCGGTGGTTAATCGCAGCTTTTCGGCGACAGTTAAGATCCTCCCTCTCGGGCACGGTGCAGCTACAAAGGTGCCTCCACTTCGGCCAAAATAGCTGCTTATTCGGGAAGCCCCTCTCAAAGGCAAAATCAGCTTAGAAATCTGCCGACAGAGCGTGCAACGATCGGCATTAGGTCGATCACCCAAGGAACAGTGAATATGCCTCTCTTCTATTCTCTAATCTTTGAGACCACAGACGCTTGACCAGGCCTAGAACCATAGACTGCTTGAGTGGAAAGTAGAGAAGTTAACATATTTACCAACGCCTGGGCCTCAGCCTTGTGCTTATGAAATGGGCCCCCCGACATTTTTCTGCCTACGCGCCTGTACAGGACATCATAAAGGGCGAAAATGTCTTAATATGTCATGTCTTGATAGTTCCTTTTACCTTTGCTGCACATGTTTCTGTTTTCAAAAATACATTGTAATCATGGGATACCAACATTATATACCAATATGCACAGAGGAGGACAAGCCAGGTTGAGGTTACGGGCTTCAACCCAGTGCCTGATTAAAATAAATGGTTCTTCAAGTGAAACTCTCGCTTACCTAACATTTACAATTTCAAGTTCTTTACCATAAAGTGGAATTAAATATGCATATGTTGATATCTTCTCACGGTTTTTCATACGTTAAACAGGCGCCAGGTTGAAGCCCATAACCTCTCAACCTGGCTTGTCCGCCTCTGTACCACTCTACTTCATTTCAACGGGGAACCCGCATAAATTATGTTGCACCCCATAACAACTTTCTTCTCAATACTGGCAGGAAACGGTGGCATGCTTTGGCTTCCAATTCACATGAGACATTGCTCACCATGTCAAGTCAATGAATATTGAAATCTAGCACCACTGCCCTAAAACCCCCTGTACACTATGCACTGGTGAAGAACTATGGACTCTGCATCATTTAATATATGAGTGTCCTTTTTTTTATGTCACTTAGAGCAAACAAATTGGCGCAAATCCCGAAACTTCCACCAAACAAAATTTTGATTTATTGCCACCTCATGCTATTCACCAATTATATACTTTTTTTTCATTAGCAGTGGCGAAAAGTAAGTTTAGTGATATTATATTAAAAATATAGTGGTTTGAGACGTATGTATACAAAGTGTAAGATAGGTCTACCCGAGATGCCCAAGGGCGAGTGGGTATATAAACTTATTCTATTCTATTCTTCACTGCCCTAAAACCCACTCAATGGCATGAACTTTTTTAACCTATTTCGTTGCACCCCACACACCGCGCAGAGTCCACTTCTGATGCGAAGGCCAACCACTTAATGTCGAATAACTGTCCTTATCCGCCATGGATCGCTGTCATATTATCCTCAACAATGACAGGATAATTCTTGCAGGGGATTTTAATTCTTGGGTAGGTGTCTCTCGCCCAGGGTATGAGGGAGTGTTGGGTCGTTATGGGGATGTTAGGGTTAATGGAAACGGTGTGAGTTTATTGGATTTATGTGTAGAGAGGGGCCTTTATGTGTCTAATACTGTGTTTCCTCACAAACGGATTCATCAGTTTACTTGGTAAAATAAGTCATTAGGTCAGAAGTCCTTGATTGACGGGGAGATGGAGTGGCGCCGCGGTAACGCGCGCGCCCACGGAAGTTAAGGTCCCGGGTTCAATCCCCACCCGGGGTTCCCACCTTCTTTCGTGCAGAGTTGGGCCATCTCTGGCTTCGTTTTGGGTGGCAATTTCCGACAGACTAAGCCACCCGGGGGAGTTCACAAAATGACGATTAGAGACATTGCACTTGCACTTTGCACATCCCCTCCCTCCCACCCTTGTAGTACACAAATTAAGATCTTCTTAAACTCGCTCCAAACAAATCCCAACGGTGGTAACCCATCCCCCCTAAGGAGTAGTATAACTCCCCCCGTGGGGTAATGGAAAAAAAAAAAAGAGTCCTTGATTGAATTTGTAGTGATAGATAACACTGGTCAACAAAGAAAAATTATCCGAGATAAAAGCGGTCAATTCTGAATAATCTTAATGTGCTGAATAAGGATATGACATGTAAAGAGAAATATTGGCTCTAGTTTAGGAGATACAGAGATGGTCATAATATGATAATGTATACACAACATGCAAGGGAACATCGCGAATTTCTATGTGAAGTTCAAGTTCAAAATGTGTTTTTCTGGTTCTTTAACTGCTAGTAAGGGCCAGTTGCACCGGCCTCAGTATAACTTAGAACCTCGGGTATAACAAGAATTGCCATAGCAATCATTGTTGGTCAACAATGATTGCTATGGCAATTCTTGTTACTGGCCCTAACTGGCCCTAAGAAAGCACCTTTCTAGAAAAATCCTGGTTCTCAAGAATTCATGAGATGCTTTGGTCAAAACGTGGTCAAAAAGTCAAAAATTGATCCCTTTTTCAAGGATCTGAGGAAGCTGGACTTTATATCTGATATCGGCGAGGTTTTTGGTGCATAAAGGTTTCTTTACGTGGGAAAAACAATGATTCATTCATTCATTCATTACACTCAAGGCATATTCCCAAGATGGGAACAATGCACCTGGCCATCTCGTACGACCAGTGTAATGAAAACAGTGATAAAGCTGGCAATTATGAATTAGGAAATACAGGGTGGTCCAACTTCAAGTGTCGTTTTATAACGGCGATTAATAGCAGTGATTTTGCGATGACGTAGCAGTGACGTGTAAAATGTCCCACTTCGGCGCCATCGAAAATATTAGCTGCCAATAGCAGTACACATGTAATCAACCCTGCTGCTGGGTTGACCTGGACAAAAGGCGGTGCACACATGACCTGCGATGCGCCTGGGTGAAATGGGTGACGTCCAAGGCACCAGATGGACCATGGACCTGTAATGCAAGGGGGAAGCCTGAAAACGAAACACAGCTAATATTTTCGATGGCGCCGAAGTGGGCCATGCTGTGGGACATGCTGACATGCTGTGGGATGGAGAAGAGGCGAAAGGTCGTTGGGGAGTGTATTTTAAGTGCTGTCAGCAAGTGATAAGGCTAGTGTTGATGTATCTGTAAGCTTAATTGGGGATATTAGTAAGAAGGAAGTTGCAGCTGCTGCTTTAGAACTTAAACTAGGTAAATCCCCTGGGGTTGATGGTATTTCTTCGGAAATGGTGAGGTGTGGCGGGGATGATGTAGTTACTTTTTTTGGCTAATTTATGTAGGGTTTCTTTTGATAATGGTGTAGTTCCTAGGGATTGGAGGGATGCTATTATAGTACCTCTATAAGGGTAAGGGAGATGTGTGTGACTGCAAGAATTAGCGTGGCATTAGTTTGTTAAGTGTACCAGGGAAAGTGTATGCTAAGGTTTTGATAGAAAGAGTTAAGGGGGTCACAGGGGAGGTGTGGTGGCCGAGATGGTAACATCTCGGCTTGCTGAGTGGAAGGTCCCAGGTTCGATCCCCACCTGGGAGTTCCTTCCACCTGCGTCAGGAGGGTCTCTAACCTGCACCAAGGAGGTGTCTGGCAACCTAACCTCCTGGGGAACAATACATGACCCCTTTTCAGACAATGCACTTGCACCCATGTTCCCTCCCCAAAAATCCCTATCCTTACCCAATGTCCTTGTTTCCCTACACCGGAGTGAAGTTAACTTAGAAAATTGAGGAAAAATGGTGGTGTACCACCCCACTATAGAACACGGGGTACAATAAATAAAATAAATAAGAGGGTCACAAGTCGGAGAATACTCAATATTCCGAGTGGGTTTATGTCGAGTAAGAGTTGTGTAGATCAGATATTCTGTATGAAACTCGTGATAGAAAAGTATTTAGCTGTAAACAAGAAGGTTTATGTTGCCTTTGTAGACTTAGAGAAAGCATATGACACAGTAAGTAGGGAAGGTTTGTGGGAGGTTCAGAGTCTCTATGGAGTGAATGGTCGCCTGTTGGAGGCTGTAGAGTCATTGTATGAAGAGAGTAGAGCTTGTGTTAGAACTCTTGGGTGTTTCTCTGACTGGTTTAACATTAGTGTTGGGGTTAAGCAGGGTTGTGTCATGTCTCCCTGGTTATTTAACTTGTACTTAGATGTAAGGGAAGCAATGATTGAAGGTGTAGGAGTGCAGTTTGGTGAGGAGTTAGTTAGATAGTTAGTCACTTGCTGTATGCAGATGATTCTGCCCTTCTGGCGGAGAGTGAGGCTGATTTACAGTTGATCCTATGCAAGTTAGATAATGTTTGTGAAAAGAGGGGTATGAGGATTCCCCCTATAATAATGGCCTTATTTTTTTCGCCTCTGGAACGCTCCAGAAGGAGAAGGGCCCATGGTGAGTGCTGCGCCACCTTTTTTGGTCACGGCACTAATTCATCAGGCCGGGGCGAGGAGTGGCTGGGGTCGCCTGCCTTACCGCCAATTTCCTTTCCCGCCAAAACTCCTCAGCGCCAATTCCCTTTACCGCCGAAAGTCCTTCCTGCCAATTCCCTTTACTGCCATATAAGCCCTTACCGCCACTTTCCCTTCCTGCCAAAAGTCCTAACCGCCACCTATTTCCTTTCCCGCCAATACAGGTCTGCCAACTGATTCAGTCTGAGTCTCAGAATATTCAGAAAGCTGTCATATAAGCTGCTACTTTCAGCCCCACTTTCTAACTATGCCGCCATCTTGGATCAGGATCTAGCAACTTATTTCTTATTATCATTTTCAGCTGATAGCTTAGAGTAAACCCTTGTGACTTATTTGGCGGCGTCGCATGAACCTCCCGAGCAAGCAAACAAGATATCAGCGGTGGGATCAGCAGGGGATTGGAGGTTGGCAAAGCCACAATAACGTTCATTGGCCTCCGGCGACACAAGACGGACGGTACTGTAAATGTTGCGGATACGAAACCCATAATAATTGCCCAGTTCCGCTTCCGCTCCGCATTACCTAAAAATATCCTGCAGGGCGACGAACCCTGCCTGGCGGAGCCACAATAGATAGATGACAGTGGAGATAATGGACCGAAGCAGGTTGGCATAGTGGATAGGGCGTCCGACTGCTAATCGGGAGGTCCTGGGTTCGAATCCCGGGGCCGGCAACCCTGACCGTGGTTTTCTGTGGTTTTCCACGGTCTTTCTAGGATAATTCCTGGGTCGCTTCTGCGGAAGAAAGATCCAGCCAATCGCGACAGACTACCCGCTACCTACCACAGGAGTTGCACCTTGAACAAGATGGCGTCTTAGCGAACGATGGGACACAGAATCCCCCTCTCAGATGCCCAATCCCCCTCATTATGTCATTCCCTCCCCCTCATTTTTTGGGGGTAGGGTTGGCAGCTCTGATAGTATTATAGGCCACAGCCGCTTCCTTCCTTCCCTATCCTCGGAGGTTGAAAGGCAATGCTGGGCCAACCTCCTTAATATCAATTATAAAGTGGAGATAATGGATACCCCGTGATAAGCCTCCTTGGGCTTTTTAGGGGACCATCTTTTAATTGACCGAGAAACCCCATGGGAGAAAAAACCCACGCAAACACGGAGAGAACCCATCGAAACTCTATCCATATAAGCATACTCTGTCTGATCACCCCCCAAGAGGGCCCTGCCCTGAAACGGGGTAACTAAATAAATAAATAAATAAATAAATAAATAAATAAATAAATACTCTGTCTGATCTGGGGATCGAACTCGGGACCTTAGAGGTGGAAGGCTGCGGTGCTAACCACTCCGCCACCGTGTCGCCCAACAGATGACAGTATTGTTGCGGTACCATAAAGCCATACAGCATCACCGACACAAAGGGCAACTCCATCCCTCATGTTGCCGCGTCACTCAAATATGCCCATATCAGCTATTATTATTAGTCTAGCCTTAATCATAGCCTGCTAGATCCAGATCCAAAAGTCTTATGTTCATTGATGTAATGTCATCCTAGCCTATGCCATGACGATCAACAACTCGGAGGGCCAGATCAGCATGTTAGCATTTCCGTGAATGAACCTGTCTTCTCACAATCATGGCCAGCTGTGTGTGGCACTGTCCCGGTCTCGCAACCCAAGTCAGGTCAAAGTGTTCACTACACAGAATTCTATAAGGAAGCCTACCTTCATATCCAGCGACGAAAGGTTTTCAAACCTTAAAGGGACACTCCAGTCTGAAGACAAGTTGATGTCTAAAAATCAGGCAAAAAATCCTGACTCCCAACGCAAAAATCCGTTTGTCTCAAAACAGAACCGTAACCGGGGTCGTGGGGTCAAATCCTCGCCGTCTGCTAACCAAGCAGAGCCGCCACTCGGGGAATGGCAGTTTCAATGCGTTTTTCCCTATTCGGGAGTGTCGCCGCCTGCTGAGGATGATGTCAAACATCAAGCAGTCATACCTTTGGGATGGACCTAAGCGTTATTGTATGCGCATCTACAATTAGCTGCTACTTTTAGCTGCTAATTAGGTCCATTAATGATTAATCCCAAGATGGCGGCGCCCGGGCGGTCGAGAGCTAGTTGTAGTCACACGGAGGAGACTAGTACCGGTAAGTACCGGTAGTACCGGCTGATATGTAAATGCAGCTGTAAATAAATGCGTCAAATGCTGTCGCAGGTGATGTGGAGGGCCCCGCCGAGGTTGGCAGTGGCCCCAGTGGGGAAGGAGCGGGCTACGTGGAGCCTAGCTGGCACGGGTTTCTCCCCTACCAATTCCAGCTTCTGGTTCCGGTTCCGAGTTCCGGGCGGTTCCAACCCCACCCAGTAGGTTGGAAAAAAATTGTATTTTGTTGCGCTTGGATCCATGGTTGGATCCGCCGCATTAACATTTATACATTTTCAATCGAGCGCGCCAGGCATTTGTCTGGTCGTCGTTTCACCACCCACCCGAGTGAGGCGCCACTTATGGCGAGTCGGCGAATGACACGCCTCCCGTGACGTCACTCCGCAAGCGGGGGATACGAATGCTGCCAACTTTGACCTTCTCTCCGGGCCTTACGGTTCTGTTTTGAGACAAACGGATTTTTGCGTTGGGGTCAGGATTTTTTGCCTGACTTTTAGACATCAACATGTCTTCAGACTGGAGTGTCCCTTTAAAAATAACTGTCACTATCAAACTTGCAATGTTCCACATTGTTTTGTTGTAAAAAAATCTCCGTTATGGAAGTTAGCCTACTCTTAGAATTCAAGGATTCAATTGTCACAATCCAGTCAAACACTTCTTTCGGTATGTCTGGTAGACGGAGATCAGGAAATTGAGCCTTCCTGTACATGTGACCTACTCTTGACCCTTCCGCTGGGAAATGAGTTAATTTTCTGTACTCGCCAACATGAACTTCGACTTAGGGGGACAGAAAATACATTGATATCCCATCGTAAGGCCCTGCCAGCACATCGAGTTATGGAATTTCGAGTTAAGGAAGTTTATTTCCTATTCTTTTACATTGTGACCAACTAAGCTCATCATTTTATTCGACTTATAGAAAACTTCGACTTAGGGAAGTTCGACTTATAGAAGTTTGACTGTACCTTACTTGCACTGAAGTACTGTATAAGAGAAAGGAGCCCTCAGAACCTGCTGACCCTCAACTTAGAACATCCCATTAAGTGTGTTAATGAATGTTTCAAATATTCCTCATTAAAAACAGCAATATTAGCATACTGCCTGAGGGACAATTAATTGCAAATTTTGGAACCTATCTCATTTACTTACATTATAATTTTGGTTTGCTTTACGCTGATATGTTGCTGCCTGCTGGAACCAATTACCGGCATAAAACAGGTACAGTACCATTCATAAAGAATGGTACTACTCTATACAGGGTGTATCAGAGTCACGGGTCAAGCGAGTGCGAGGGGGTGGGTAAAAATCGTAGGTGGCGACAACCCCGGTCGGTTTGATAAAACAATTATAAATACGGCAGTAATCAATTTATTTATTGCTGTCTCCGGTGTGACATCACGTCCAATCAGTTTGAATCAAGTCGGGCGGGCTGGCAAGAGTCAAGGTAAATTTGAACCTGGTTATACGGGTTTTTAGCCTTGCGGGTTGCACTGAAAAAGGCTAAACTGGCAGGGTACTGAACACACTACTGCGGTTACTGTAGTGTGTTCAGTAAC
>KZ539483.1:10901-21182 GCA_000934665.2 Catajapyx aquilonaris | reverse complement strand
ACCGGTGTCCGGACACGCCATCCAGAGAGGGTTCATAGACAAGGAACGGGTGCGCTCAGACGCTTCACACGGGAGGCAACAGGCGAGCGGACTGTTTTGTTGATAGATGGCGGGCAGTTGTTGCCAGGTTATGGTGTAACAACGGTGTACAACGACGGGGTATGCCATAACCTGGCAACAACAGAACCGTTGTTTACTCTCCACGAGTCTCCTAGGAGGTGCAGGGTCACCTACATGAGTGCCACCCCCACCTAGACAGGGTATTGTCTCTCCGCCATATTGGAACTAAACCAGATAGGAAAATTGCATAGGAAAAAAACAATTGAAAAAAACAAAAACGAATCGCTTGCCAATTCCCTATCCTGCAGCATGGGGCGGCCATATTGGAACTAGATTGCATAAGGACTATGTGAAGACAATACCCTGGTTAGGGTGGGGGAGGCAACCATGTAGGGGACCCTGAGGAGGTGGACTTTAGTTGCTAGATGGCTCTGCTGTTGCCAGGTTATGGTACATCGCATCAGTGTTTACTATCCGAGAGCCATCTATCAACAAAACAGTCTGCTCGCCTAGCGCCTCCCACGTGACACGTCTGAGCGCACCCGTTCATTGTCTATGAACCCCCTCTAGATGGCGTTTCCAGACACAGGTTCCTATGTCAAAAATAATTGTCTTGGTCCCCTCCTATTACCCCTACAAGTCTTTACAGAGTTACAAGAAACACCCTGTATGCTACAGCAGTCAAGATTGTGGCATTCACTATGGTATATTTATGTTAGGACACAGGCATCACTGGTTTTACAGATGACTTATTGGAGACCGACCTTGTCTGCTTTAGTCATTTTGCCATCAGCTGTACTTCTTGAACAAGAAACAGTTGAATGACAAAAGCAAGTGTTCAACCAGATTCTTTGTGATTGTTCTCTGTACTAAAATTGTGGGAGGACTAACCCTTTACAAAGCAGGAAAAATGTGAAAAGAAACAACTAGATAGGCAAAATAATTAAATGGAAAGATGTTTCTTACCATGTCGCACGTCGGGTCCCTTTGGCAGGCAGGAGGCACTACCTTGCTGCTGGGCTGCAGGATTCCCCCAGAGAGAAGTACCATCATCATAGTTGGGGGGCAGTTGCCTTCGTTGGGTAGGAGGGGAAGGCTCCTCCCATCCACTTCCTCCCTGCCCTCCTCCTGGTCCTCCCATCCCTTTTCCCATCTCCTTGTGCATCGGACCTCCACCTCCAGGCTGCCACTGCCCTGCTCCCCCTCCCCCTCCCCCTCCAACCCCAACTCCGCTTCCTCCAACACTGACAACACCGCCTCCCATTGGGGGACCACCTCCTCCCATACCCACCCCACCAACTGATGAGACCTTGTTCTGTGATGCCCACACGGATGTACCATTGTCACCTCCGAGACGACCACTGGCGCCACGGGGGTCGCTCCATCCACCTCCTCCACCACCCCCACTTCCTCCTCCTCCACCGCCCCCACCTCCCCCTACTCCGCCCCCACTACTGCCAGGGACTCCAGCACCTACTCCGACACCCCAGTCACTCTCCTTTTTGCTTGAACAGCCTGCAAATAAAAGAAAGATTTACATATTACCTTCCTTGAGAAGTTGTGCTGCAAGGGAAATGCATACATCTCATGGTGCATTTCCTGTAGGCAGAAGATTCACAAAATTGATATAAGTTACTTAGAATTTTATTGTTCTGCCTGTTCCTGGACAGGTTCACTTCTCTTATAAAATGAAGGGCTCAGGAGTAATCAATGGTAAATATGCATGCCAGGACCGCACTGCCTCATATACGGCTGGATTAGCGGCGCTGAGTCCAGCCGCCATTGCCTCTCCGAGGTTAGTGCAATGTTAGTGCGACGCAAAAGAAGGGGTCCCCCTTCACTAAGTTTTGTCTTAGTGCGCCGCTTTAGCAGGATCGCACTAAGTCCGCACTAGGCCTAAAGCACGACTCTGCATGCGACTTTTCTTAGTGAACTGGGTCACGTGGTTTAAAGCACTGCACTAAACTCTTGTTGTTGACTCTGAATACGGCCCATTATGTCTTAAATTAGATTGGACAAAATCATACTACAAAAAATTATAACAATTGAAGACACATTTAACAAGTTTCCTCAAAGTTAGCATGCTTTCAGGACAGCATATTTGTTGAACTTTCAGGCACATTTTTATTGGCCTGTGCAATAATTTCCTCATCAGTGTGCCCCATGTCCATTTTTTGCCACACTTCCAGTGCAATTCCAGGTTTCATTGCACAATTTAATTTAAATCAACCTGCTAATTCCATAAAAATAAGTCTGCTACTCATTGTCACAAAATTACACTTACCTCCCCACATTGTGGTAGGCCCATGTGCCCCACCAAGTTGAGCTGCACTGGGTTGCCCTGGGCCCTGCCCAGCTCCTGCCCCAACTCCTCCGGCAGACGAGGCCCACTGGTGTCCACCAGGGTTGGCTCCACTATTGGCACCTGGGACTCCAGTCCACACATTTGAAGAGTCTGACACTTCATCATCCTCTCCCCATGTTCCTCCTATGTTAGTGGCTGGTGTATGACCCCATGGCACTTTCTGGGTCTGTGGTGGAGGTTGGCCCCCATTGCGGAGGTTGGCTTCCCAGAGGTCGGTACCATTATTAACATTGGGCTTCCACACTGGGCCTGAGTCCTTCGGGCTAGAAGCTGGGGAGAGGGGCACATCCCAAGTTGTGTCCTGGTTAACGTGCTGCTGCAATAAAGCAAGGAAGAGAAACGTATTAACTTTCAGCTATTTCTCAGCCCTGCATGCATGTGGCATCAGGCAAATACATGCATCACTTGTGGTGACAGATTTCCTTCCATTAAGTTTAAATTCTTCCTGTTCTTTTATTATTTATCGAGCTCTCAGCATTTGCTTAATGTATCCATGTGATCAGCAGTATAACAATATTAATTGCAAACATATCAGGGTTCAAATTAAGGGAGGCCTGACATTTAAAAAAATGAAAAGACTGTTCAATGATGCAATAGGCAATGGTACAAAATCTGTCTAAAATAATGACATTGGTCCAAAAATCATGCTATGTGGCAGTTGGAAGGTGATCCATGACCCAAGATTGGAAATTAGGAGGGTGCGAAACGTTCCTAAAAAGTTTCATACAAAGTGATTCGCAGCTATTAGTGGCAGCTGCTTCAAACTACAAAGCCAATTTCTTGGTTATATTACAATCTCTAGGCCACACTGTCCTTAGCCTTCAAATATGTACTAATTAATTTGAAGACCATGCACTACTTAGTCGAGGCCACCTTTTTGAAGGAAAACAAAAACATCTGTGATAAATCAGGGTGTTTATATAAGAATGGTGGGGTTTCGTAAGTGAATAAAACAGCTGTGTACAACCTTACATGGGTGTAACCTGCACCATTAGGAAAAGCACAGGTACAGGTTTGAGGTGAATTTCCAACAGTTCATTTATGGTCCCCGCAGGGCCACTGCAAGTCCAGTTTCCAAAATGGCAACTCTGCAGCAGGAGGCATTCTGTGTTTTTGAGGAAAGTCAATGACTAAAGGAAGCAGGGTATTGAACATGTCAAAAACGACAGTCTGAAATGTGTTGTGTTAAATTGTACTAGTTGCGATTGGTGCAGACCCTAACACAAGCATACTAGGTGAAAATAAGTGACTTTGTATGGAAATGCAGCCAAAAATGGAGGGTTTCGTTGAATGGCTCATTTTCAGTGAAGAACCCACATTTCATATCAGTGGCAAGGTTAACCCTTTACCGGCTGTGTCCATTCAGCACGGACAAATACTTGGAGAGTTTTTTTGGAAAAAAATCTATTAATCGTACATGAATATGGTTTTCGGCATATTTTCAAGCAAACCATGCAGAATCCATCACAAAAATCACATGTTGAAGTACTTCGTCGGCTTTCCCGTAGGACGTCATCTTCCGGCGGCCATATTGAAAAAATTATATGTGCAATGATTGAGATTGTGTGAATACTAGCTTAATTGTGGAAATTTAGCCGTTCATCATATTGGTTTCTAAGCAATATTTCGCATAGAATCGTTCTTTAAACCCATATCCTTCACCGCTACTTTTTTTGGGGACTAACACGAACCATTGGTGAGGTATGGAATTTTTAAATATACCATTACATCATGCATGAGTCAGGAGGGGGGAGTAGCAGCCCTTCCGGACTGTCGTTTTCGGCATATTCAAAACTCACTGCTTCCTTAGTTCCTTTAGTCACACACTTCCCTCGAAAACACAGAGTAGCCATTTTAGAAACTGGCCTTGCAGTGGCTCTGCAGTGACCATAAATGAAGTGTCGGTAACTCTTCTCAAACTTGACCTTTGCTCTTCCTAATGGTGCAGGTTACACCCATGTAAGGTTGTAAACAGCTGTTTTATTCGCTTACAAAACCCCACCATTATTTTATGAACACCCTGCATAATAGATGGGAAGAACTCGACTCTGAAGACTACCGAACACAACTAGGAGGAAGCCAACCAAACCATGTATGTTAATTGGCTTCATATAAAAGGCATAGTTAGGCAATACCAAGTTGGTCTCAGGGTCAGTTACTCAGTGGGAATGGCATGCAGTCCATTCATCTTTAAGAGGGATCTATTCAATGACAAATCCAGAAATGCAACTGGCACATATGTGCTGGGAAAATACACCACTCTATCATTATGTTCAAATACTATTTTTAAAAGCACCCAATAAGATGGAGATTTTAAGTTTTAACTACACAAATTAATGACCAAAGTATAAAATCTGCACCGTAATTACTGACTGTGCCAGATGCACGCGTTCAATTCACCATAGCAGGAGTTTGACAGAGAAATTAAATTTAACCACTACTTATAGATTTCCAAAGTGCTTCTTACTGCCAATCTGTAGTAATTTTTAGAATCCTGCAATAACAACTTACTGGTATCTAGTAAACTAAAGTAACCAATGCAATCCAAAGAAATTTTTTTCAATGGTAATGCTACAGAACATACCTTAATTTAAAGGTTTTCCTCAAGATTCTTTAACAAAATTTCACAAGTCAAGATTGCACAAGATTGACACCTAAGACCAAAAGCCACCTTCGCCCATATGATAACACCTATCTCAATTCCATCAAGTGAGTGGATGTCACTGAAACATCTCAACAAATCATGATAGCATTGAATCAGAAGCAATAATCTGCATCGCTACACCACCATCCATTATGGGTCAACTCTTCTCTCTCTCCACACATCACTTTCGGTCAAAGGGTTAGCAACTCCCCAAAAAAGTGTACACCAGATCCTGGAACAGAGATGTTCTACCCGGTTCCAGGATGGTTCCACCTGGTTCCTTGACCAGTGTGTGCACCGGTGCCAGAGAGTTGCTAACCCCTTGCTTTCGGTGCTAAACTGGACCTGCAGCTGGCAGTAGGCAAAAGTCACAGGTCGGTACTCCCCTACAGCATGAAAAAGGGCAGGAAAAATATCCAGAGAGAGAGCAGGGGTGATGGTGACTGTGGTCTCAAAATGGCAACCTATAAATGCTCGAACCAATACAATATAAATGTGCATGCCCTGAAACTCGAGTTGCCAAACTATGGTTCACAGTGTCCATGTACATCAATTAGTTTGGGCTGGGAAAATAACCAGAGGACACTTGCAAAATTTAACCTTTCCTAATAGTGTAGATCGATTATTATTTATCGCAGGTCTAGTCTGGTTATATGCCAAATCTGAATGAATCTCTGTGCATGAACCAGGACCACTGCTTGGCAGCACAAGTTTGGGGCATGCTTATCTCTATTGCATAGGTTTGAGTATTTATAACCTGCCATTTTGAGGCCGCCACCACCACCGCCCTGCCCCCCCGAATATTTTGCCAGATCTTCCACATAGGTGAGCACTGTAGAGACCTGTGAGCCACCTTGTGGTAGATAGTGATATGTGGAGAGCAGTCATGAGTTGACCAGTAATGGATGCTGATGTAGCAATATACACATACATTTCCTGACTTGATACTAACATGGACTCAGCCCCCTGTCACTTCCCCCCTAGCCGTATGGATACAGTAGGGTAATTCATGTCTCCCCATCAGCCCGGAATTTGGTGCTGGAAGTGCTCAGCATTTGCTATACTGCCATCTTGTTCCAGGTGCACTCAAGTGGTAAGTCTGCGAAAACAAATATTCAGCCCATCGGCAGACTGCGGCAGACTCACCCGCTACCTACCACCAGAGTTACACCATGACAAGATGGCGATATAGCGCCGCCAGCCCCAAATTTCAGGCTGGTGGAGACACAGGAATTACCTTGCCATATTAAAGGAGTGTCAGGGGGCTGCATGACTTTTGAGATAATTTCAATGATGTCCAAGTCACGTGATGCAAGTCGAGTTAATTGGATCTTGCCATGATCGTCTAATTCATACTGGTCCTTTATGTCCTATCTTTCTCAGGATTGCCTAACTGAAGCCAATTTAGATCAAGCCCTCAATAGGTAGCTGTGGCCAAGCAGAATGGCTCATGATAAGAGGGCACCCTCATGGTTTCCATGGAGCCCCTTAAAGCCCCAGAAGGCCCCGACCAACCCTCACCCCTCCCCAGCCGTCCTGGCTGAAGAGCGCCTCTCGCATGGAGTTCAGCTGCTCAAGCTGCTTTGAAGTTGCACCAGTAGTGCTGGCACCACCACTGCTGGTGCTGCTGCCGTTGCCACCTGCTGCACCACCATTTCCATTTCCATTGCCATTTCCACCATTGTTGCTTGATGGTGGCTGCGGTGTTGGTGGCTGTTGCTGTGTTGGTGGTTGCGCATTGGCTACTGTAGGTAGTCCCTTGCCAGCCGCCTGTGCCCAAGATGTTGAAGACTGGCTGCCACTCTGCCCCTGGCTCTGTCCCTGGGTAGCCCCTGCACCTTTGATAGGCTGCTGGCTGCCGTTCCCACTCCCAGGTCGATTGGCACTGTTATTGACTGTGCCCCATTGTTGGCCTGCTGAATTCTGTGTATTGCCTGATTGCTGTTGTGGTGCAGGATTTTGTCCTCCAGTTGCCCCCCCAGCACCTGATGCACCACCAGCACCGTTGTTTCCAGCACCTGCTCCACCCCACCCACCGGCACCACCGGCACCAGCTGCTCCATTGTTGGCACTGCTGCTGCTTCCTGGTGGTGGGGTTCCCCAGCTGGATGTTCCATTGTTAAGTGAGCTCTCTCCACCACCCTTGAGCCCCATTCCAGCAGGTATGCCCCAACCCGTGGCAACAATGGACTCTGAATTTCTGCCCCACCACGGAATGTCTTTACATACTGTTGATGGCTTTGTCTTTGTCACTGTCACAGCCGTCGCCGTCTCATCCTGGACTTGGCATAACAACGAGGCCGTTGATGAAGTCTCCATAGTAATAGGTGTAGTAGCAGTTGTCGCCTTCCCCTGCTGCTTCCCGTAGTTTGCGGCCTGAGTCATGTGCACATCCCCCCTACCCCCCTTCCCACCCCATTTGTCGTCCCTACCCCCTCCCACCCCACCAAGAACACCCCCAACTACTCCCTCACCGCTGATGATTGCTCTTGCGGAATGCGCTTCATTAATATTGCTCGTGGAAGATCCAAGATGACTGGTTGCAGTTGCATTATAGCCCTGTCAATAACAATTTAGTTATAGTCAATGACAATCAAGCTTCACCTTGCAAATCTCAACTTCAAATTTTTTTTTACAACAACAAAAAGTCACCGAACACAGAGACCCAACTAACAATGAAACATTTTATTTGTTGATGACCAAGCATATTTTAAGCTTCCGTCTAGAACGCCTTTAATTGCCTCTATGTTGTGTGTTTAAGAATTTAGATCAAACCCATGTTGGTGGATAAGACGTGTGTACTATCGGACGCATAAAGAATGTCCGGGGAGATTCTTCGTTCAGCCTTGTGGAGGCAACCCATTGCACCTGGGTAGCTAAGGGAGGAGGGAAAAAACTCGGCAGATAAGCATGGACGTACACACAAGTGTGTGTGTACACACCTGTGCAATGGTTTGCCTCCGCCAGGCTGAACGAAGAATCTCCCCGGACATTCTTTATGCGTCCCGTAGTACATGATTGTGGTTGGTGGCCTGGGGGTGAGAGATAAGGGGGGAAAGGGAGTTGTGTTGTAAGCAGGCCTTTGCTTCTCCTTAGGGGTCATACTTGGTGCTCGACTTGGTGGGTATGTGGAGCACTGGAATAACAACTTGACAACCACAACAATTTGACCAACATGGAGTGGAGCTAAATTTGTAAACACACAAACTCACTGGGGAATGACAAACTGACCACTGGGATTGCTCATACCTGTAGTGCACCGAGGTTGCTCCCACTCTTACTGGAGGACGGAGGGTTCAGAGCCAAGGTGCGGTCACAGGTGTTTGAGCTGGATATCACAGACGCAAGAAAAGAGCCGTCCCGAGGGAGGCAGGGAGGTGGGTCAGCTCTGCCCCCACCCCCAGCCCCCGGGGGGCCACTGGATTGTTGTGGTTGTTTGTGTTGCTGCTGCTGGTTGCAGCGGTTACCCAGGTGGCAGAAGTGGCACTCAAGGCCAGAGAAGTGGGGGCAACTATGGCCCACCCTTCCCCCACCACCACCACTCCTATCTTCCTGGTCCACCTCTTTGCTCACAGAGCCCTTGACAGCCTCTGCCTGCCCAAGTGAACGCAATGGGCCTAGAAACAAAAATAACCATAGAACACTCCATTAGATGTCATAAACAATATTAGGCATTGCACCATATAGAGTGGTCCACACTTCATGATGGTTTCATGAACACTTCTAGTGGGACATTTAAATGTCTTGAAAGGGTAGTAACAATGGAAATCAAGAAGCTGCAGGTTGCCTGTTTTGCTTATAAGGCTTGCTAAATAGGAGAAACGGGGGCACCGTGGTCCACTTTTGCACATTTGAATTTTTAGCAGAGTTCCTGTTATACCTACATACCCAATATCTTCCGGCATGGTGGAGGTACTCATTGGTAATAGAAGTGACTAACATATTCACAGGCAATTCCATCCCTTTGGCTTAAAATTTTTTAGAAGCTGCCCTATGCAAATGGACCACTGTACCCCGATGCCTGGGGCACAGTGGTTCAGAAGTGATTGGGACCCCAAATTCACACAAGAAATATTTTTTATTTTTTATTGTACATCTAACCCCTCTAAATAAACAGGAATTAATAAAAAGGGACTTCTGTTACTGAAACCTGTGGACATAAGTGAAACACCATTTCTCTCCGGAATATAGATCTTGTCCTACCACATCCGTCAGTGCATAAACTTTATTTCATGCTGGTGTCTGTTAAAACCATTAGCATGTGAACCTATGATGACATTAATTCCTGTACAGACATAAAAGGGGGGAACGGTACTCCACGAAGGGGTGCACACTGGTCCATGGACCACTGTGCCCCAGAGGGCAGCAACTGACATGATGTTATGAATCGGAGCTTCCATAGCAAATTACACTTTCCAAATTTCTATCACTTACAGACAAAGGATAACACTATTCAACAACATTTTTACCTCAGGATCATGCTTAGCATCTACGCCTGGCATGACATTTAAACAACTGTGGGTTAGAAGTAACATCACCAACCCCTCCAGTAGTTTTCCTTTGATACAGCAAGATCACAGGCATCTCACAGGTGGTTGTCATGTTGGCAGGATACACAATAGTGACTTGTTTCATGAGTTACCAGATGAAGACATTATTCCAGTTTCTTATAATATTAAAATAGAAAGGACCACTGTGCCCTGTGGACAACTGTGCTTTGCTCTCCCCTACTGTACATAATTGATAACTAACATAAGACGTGTGAATACCAGAGTAGGAAAACATTTCTGAGTCCAAGTTAAAAATTGCCACAATGTTGCGGCTTTGTTGCCAATTTGAAATGAATGTGTTAAGGGTCCATTATCAAATTTCACTCCAATTGCAATTTCCCAAAACATCGTATATTTCAAGCTTCAAATTGCATACTAAAACTTACTCCAAAAATTTATTTACACAAACTTATTGCACAATATTGGTTGTAAACTGACATTCCTTCATATGCGGTGTTCCAATGGGCAACCAGTAAGGCATAATCATTTTCATTAATATAAATTAGGTGTGAACAGCTGCCACTTTAAGAACTAGGTGTCACCTGCCATTTCTGTAATAACTTCAGAAATAAGAACTTCATACATAGTACTGTACAATTGCTTCCTTCGGCTCTTTAAAATTTATTAACGATTTGTTGCTCCCCCCCCCCCCCGGGGGGGGG
>JYFJ02006134.1:0-21124 GCA_000934665.2 Catajapyx aquilonaris | reverse complement strand
CCGGGGGGGGGGGGCACCAACAGCTATATTAGCTACATTTATTAGCACTACTGTAGCACTGCCTAGCTCCAGACCGCGACTCGACCGCGACTTGCTCTAGCTCCAGATGTGTTCATTAATGAGTGCGTCTCGACCGCGTGCACGAACCGACTTAAATTGTACACAGTATGGTACAGTATAATTATCGAACCCCCCAAAAA
The DNA here is from genome assembly GCA_000934665.2 of Catajapyx aquilonaris. NCBI lineage: Eukaryota > Metazoa > Arthropoda > Diplura > Dicellurata > Japygidae > Catajapyx > Catajapyx aquilonaris. The sequence continues at coordinate 20,924 of JYFJ02006134.1, read as the reverse complement.
AGCAGCTAATATAACCATTAAGCGCCCGGCCGTTCCAGAATTGTACAGATCGAACGCCTTTGACGTCACTGGGAGTGGGCGTGGCCTGTCCAATTTCGCCACTTTTGCAGGGGGAGGGCAGTAGGGGAGCGGAGGGGGGCTTCGGAGGAAGTGTTCTCCTTTTTGTCTCTCTCTCTCTCTCGAATATTCGCGAAAAGTCTGCAGTTGCGGTTTCGCAGTGTGTCTCTCAGAGCTGAGCTGTAGAGTCACACAGTGTGCTCCCAGCCTTTGTCTCTTAGTCTCTTGAAATTAAAGCCAGCTAGTCTGGAGGTTATTCATTCCGATTCGGGAAGGGCGGCCGAGGGAGGACATGTGAGGAGGAGGAGGAGGAGGGACCACGAAAGGGACCCTTGCTGCTGCCGTTGCCCAGGGCACAGCAGGCACCAGACCGACACCGGTCAGGTCACGCCACAGGGATCCAGAGAGGTCACTACACTGGACCACTCGGATATATCTCAGGCTCCTGGTTAGTATTTTTTTGGGGGGGATTCTCCCAAGGCAGGCCCACCACAATATGGATGGAATAGAAGGCCATGTTCGAATTTTCATGGAGGCCAGGGGTGAGGGGGGGAAAGAGAGGGGTGGGGGGTGGGGGGAGATGGTGCAACTTGGGTTGAAGGGAAAAGGTCAAGGTCACTGCTGGATATGGCGAAGTATTGCACATTATTGTTATTATTGTTGCAATCTTGTGGACGGAAGGTGCAACAGTCAGGTCTCAATAATGGCCCCGTGCGGCACAATGCGTACGCTGCACATACGTGGCGTACACTGGCCGGCGAATATGATAATTGCTATTACTCACATTATAGCTACATCAGGAATGAATTATTGGTAAACGTTACAAATGAATTATTGGCTACATCAGGAATGAATACTATTTGTTACGTTACAAATGAATTAGTCGCTACATCAGGAATGAATTGTTACGTTACAAATGAATTAGTCGCTACATGAGGAATGAATTATTGGTAATGTTACAAATGAATTATTGGCTACATCAGGAATGAATTATTGGTAACGTTACAAATGAATTAGTCGCTACATCAGGAATGAATTATTGGTAACGTTACAAATGAATTAGTCGCTACATCAGGAATGAATACTATTTGTTACGTTACAAATGAATTAGTCGCTACATGAGGAATGAATTATTGGTAATGTACGTTACAAATGAATTATTGGTTACGTTACAAATTAATTAGTCGTTACATCAGGAATGAATTATTAACTATATTAGGAATGAATTGGTTAAATTAGGAATTATTGGCTACATTAGGAATAATTATTTGTTACACCAGGAATTAATTATTATTTACGTTATGAATGAATTAGTCGCTACGTCAGGAATGGTTGAATTGGTTATATTAGGAATGAATGAATTGGTTATATTGGGAATTATTGGCTACATCAGGAATTAATTATTCTCTGCATAAGGAATGAATTATTAGGTCATTATTATGAGTAATTTATTGGTTATATTCAGGAGTTGCTGGCTACATCAGTCTGAATGAATTATTGGCTACATGATTTATTTATTGGTTATATTGGGAATTAGTAGCTACATTAGGAATTGATTATTAGCTCTATTTGGAATATTATTGGTTGTATTAGGAATTATGCTTTCGATGATGATGAAAAGTAGGAAGCGGCTTAGTGCGGAAGTACCGGGCAAATAATCTGTGATGGACAGGTGCGTCACCGGGATTGTTGCTCTGAAGTAAATATTTTTTTCGGGATACCAGGTAGATGCCGTAATTACATTGCTTCATGTCATTGTTCCACGGCGTAATGAATTGTGATGGCGCAATGTTTATTGTTTGCGCATCACTTTTGTTGTCCATTCTTATAGGGTTTTATTGCTGTGACAGTTGTTGATCAAGGGACCTGGTGGCTATCGGGTATCTGAGTGAATCCCCTGCAGTGTCACGTACAGGCTGCGGCTGGTGGCACGTCTTGGTTTTTACTGGCTAGGTCACTGGTCTTCAACCTTATCTGTGTGCTGTCCACACAGGCTATTAAGTGCTCTCGGACACTATTACATAAAGTTACTTGAAACATATCGAGTTACCAGTGGTCTTTGTTCGGGTGTCATCCGAGTAGAGCAGGTACCTCTTCAGGTATTGCTAGAATGTAATCTGTTATTACTTCATTGGAATGTGCTTTACGAACACAGCAAAATGTGAGGGAACAGTTTGCATTGCAGAGCCTTGATAACCCAAATATTTGTTGCAAGTAGCACAATCGCTGGCCTAGAAGGATAGTCCAAATGTGTCAGTGGTGGCAGGGACAGTGTTACACGAGATTATGTTGTGGGAATGCAGGAGAAGAAGGTTGAATACAATGTTGTGATGACAAAGCGAGGTCGGAGTTTTCCAGGCGCCATCAGGGAATTTTGTCCAGTACGCAGTTTACGTAACCACGTTGAGACTACTTATTTGCAAACAGTTTATTCAAGGCTTGTTTTATGTCGACTATTTTTGGCGCCTGAAAATATCCAGATGTGAAACTTCCTAGTATGTAGCATTGATTAAAGCTTCCGTGGCAATATGACTTAATTAGCTGGCCATGATGTGTGTGCAGGTGGTGTGAAAACGTGTGTTGTGGCCATGTAATTTTCCATTGTTCTCAAAAACCTGCACAAAAATTTGCAAGGACTTGAAATCCTTCAGTTGTGTGGTTTTTGCATATTCAGTTTTGGTGAAGTCAGTGACATTGAACCTATTTTCCGCTGCAATAATAACAGAAGGATACTTCCATTGTCCATGTGCTAGGGCAAAGGGAAGACAGTTAGCTGCAAACTGATGTGATTGCAGTCACGTTTCATCCTCTGTGTTTACACGTCAAGTTTTTAGCGAGTATTTCTATGCGAATGCAATGATGTGTGCAATTACCATACAGTCGTGCATCACTGCTGCTTGTCATTTGATGCCAGTCATGATTACAGTCATGCCAGAGTTATTGCGATGGCTCTAATCACAACACACAAGATTAATGCAGAAAGGGTAAAGAATTTGGCGATTATGTACTGGATTTAGAGCAGGGCTTATTGCCGACAAATTTTATGTATTTGTTCTTATGCAAATTCTCGACCTCAAACTACAATGCAATGTCAGGTAAACTGTTAAAGGATATTCATGTCGAAAGTGTCGGCAGTGAACAGGTCCTCAATTGGCAGAAAGCACCTGCGCATGAATAGGACCGCATGTTTGGCAGACGCAATTGAAGGTTTTTATTGTGAACGACCCTTTGTCGAGAGACGGAATAATCGCGCAGCCTGTCAAAATAGTGTTGTGCTCTATATTCGTGTGGTGGGTCTCTCCTCTGTTACAAGGAAGGAAGTGAAAATGGTTATCGAATCCTCCAAAATTGTTGCAACGTATGGTGTGTTTTGTTTTCAAACTTGTTGTAACCTATAAGTTTCTCTCGCTTTCGACCTGTAATGCAGTAATAGCTTTATTGGCGCTTTTTAAAGTGCGCAGTGCGGTTACATAATCAGCTTCCGATTTTAGCAGAAGAGGGGGTAACAACATGCCGCTATATTTATAAATGTGGTGATATAACTTGTGTGGGTGACCTGCTTTGTGTGTCTTGGGGTATATTATACTTCAATTAACTTGTGTTCATTGTTCACGTGCTCAGTACAGTGTGACTGAAGTCCCTTTTTCTCCTCTCTCTTTTCTTTTGTTCATTTCGTTGCAGGAGGCTATAGAAAAGTATTGGAGTATGGTGAGTATAAAGCCAGGTGTCACACACGTGCACGATTCTTTTTAAAATTATGCTCGTTAACCGAGTGAAAGGGGTTCGTTTGGCACCCTGCTTATTTTAATTTTTTTGAGAATATTATCTTGTGGTTTTTACTGGTGTACTTGATAGCACCAAGCTGGATTTTGTAATCACCACGGAAGTTGATTAGCACCTTTTTTGTTGTTGTGGTCAAGGGCAAAATGTTGTGTCCGACAACACGTAGCTAATGAATTAGGAAATTGTGTGGCATTAATATTCGCACAGTTGACTCAGATTGTCAGACGTCTGCGTGTGTTTTGGAATCCTGCCAGCTAATTAATGCATGATGACCTTTTTATAAAGAAAAAAAAAGAAATACAGATTTCCTCTCCTCGTTTGTCGAGGAGTTTCACTAGATTTAATAATCCTGACCCTGCCATGATGACGCGTACAAGTCTTTTCTTTTTTTAAAGACGTTGTGGTAATTGTCTGAGAAAGAGGTGACTCGTTTGGGGAAGTGTATCTGATTTTTCCCTCTTTTTCTCTTTCTCTTTGTTACCTGTTCCCATGTAGAACATTGAAGCCGCACAGAAGCTGCCCATATTTTCTCAGGTGTACGTAACTTGTTTGTCCAGCACTGTGTTTTTTCGATGTTGCTTTTAATTTCTCATACCGATATCATGTCTTCCTTCCTTTTCTGGATCGTCTCGTTTAGCAAAAGTAGAGTGAACCTAGAGTTGCAAGTAGTGCGCTTCTCACTCGATGTCACTAACATGGGATTCCAGGAATTTAATAAAAATCCTTCAAAACCAATTCGGACAAAATTGGGCATGCGACTTCTGTTTTTTGTTTGTTACGTTACCGTAAAGCAGCTGTTTTGTATTCGTTGAACAGCGCTTGAAATGGACATTATTTAGGTTCTAAGAATCAATCAATCAGGTCAGGTGTATGGTGGTGAAAGGTTATTGATTTTGATTGAGCAATGTCACGTTGGTGGCATGAAGTTTTCGGGTATTGCCTGTGGTAACTAGTCCAATTCAGGCTCTGATTTTCTGTCCTCCTGTCCCCCACGTGTAGGTTACATGGTTAAATAGCGTTGCGTTACGGACACATTATTAAAGTGCGTTGCTCTTTTTTCCCCACAGGGCTAAGTCCCTCTCCACAATGCTCCTGGAGATCCACAGGCCTTTGCACAAGACAGAGGCTCAGGTGGCCACGATGGACTCCAAGGCATCGCCCGTCCAGCTCCTGGAGGTGGTGCTGCCTGACTCCACCACCAACAATGCAACTAGCGCCAACAATGCTGAGCAGGACAGGCCTCGCTCCCTCCCAGAAATCACCCTCACCGTTGACCAGGCATCGGTTCCTCCCAGCGAGGCCCCGACGCCTCTGCAGAACAGCATTGCAGCCAGCCGGGAGTCCCTAATTCCGGAGAAGGACCAGGAGAGCTGGAAGACCATTGGGATCCAGGTGTTCATCCCTTTCCTGATTGCCGGGATGGGGATGGTTGGAGCGGGGCTGGTCCTAGACCTGGTGCAGCACTGGGACGTGTTCAGGGAGGTGCCGGAACTCTTCATTCTCGTTCCGGCCCTGCTTGGACTCAAGGGGAACCTGGAGATGACCCTGGCAGCCAGGCTGTCCACTCAGGCCAACTTGGGGAACATGGACACTACGAAAGAGCAGTGGAGCATGGCAGTTGGGAACTTGTCGCTGGTGCAGTGCCAGGCCATCGTGGTGGGCTTTCTGGCCTCCGTGGTGGCAGTGCTGATGGGGGTGGCCTTTGACGGCCAGTTCAACCTCAGCCACGCACTGCTCCTCTGTGCCAGCAGCATTGTCACTGCAGCCTTAGCTAGTTGCGCTTTAGGTACGTATTCGAATGCGGCTTGGTTGAAAATTTTGAAGGGAATTGAAAGGCAAACAATGTTGTCTGGTCACAAAAAAATATCCTGTAATAGACGCTTTTCTGCTCTATCAAGGGTCCGAGGTAGTGGCCTTTTACTGACCTTGGTCAGATAATTCTTAAAAATAGGTGCGTTAGAAATATGGTGCCGCAGTAGTCCCAATTCAGCTTGTCTAATAAGTTGGATAGTTCGAGGATGAAGAAATCAGGTTAAGGAATGTTGGATGAGTTCCAAGATAAATTCGAAGGAAACATCTGGAAAATTGTGTGAGCACATGCGGGTCAAGTGTGTACTTTTATTAAGGTGAATAATTTTTGCGAAATATTCCATGCGGCATACTTTTCTGGAACTTATTTATTCGTGGTTGAATATGTATGCGTCTGCATATGGCCTCAGAAGTGCAGACCTTATCAGCATACGTAATGTCACTTTCCACAAAGAGGAAGGATATGGTTTTTGAAGCCAAGGGAAGAAAACGTTACTACCATCAGATACCTGCTTGTGACGTCAATTGTTGCTAACATCTGGTGTTGACGTGCACAAAACAGACATCGGCGTCATCCAATTGAACATTAGAATGAAGTCTGCTGATGGTAATTAAGTACGCCTGATCTACTGTTGAATTGATCTGATTAGAATGGGCACATCAAATTGAGGCATATGCTATTGATTTATTTATTTCACGGATAAAAGCTCAAGTAAATTTGAAGAAATATTTTATATCTGACCAAGGGAATGATGACAAGGGCATGATGTCAACTAAGAAGTGAAGGGTATTAAGGTCATCAAGGAAATGATCATAGGAATTCCGACTTGATAACAACCAGTTCATAAAAATGTTAGTAGGCTTTAGCAACCTTTATTACCGTGGTGGTTCCTTTCTATTTGCAGGTGTAGTCATGGTGGCTGTGATAATTCTCTCTCGTAAGTGCAATATAAACCCGGACAATGTGGCGACTCCCATCGCTGCCAGCCTGGGCGATATTACTACCCTAGGTCTCTTGGCCTGGCTCTCAAGCATTTTCTTCAGTTCCCTGGGTAAGCATTGCCGACATGTTCGCTTTCCTTCCAACATCAATGGACGTCAATCTTGAAATGACTAATTTTCATTACTTTTCAGGGAGTGACACATGGCTAGCTCCAGTGGTGATTGTTGGCTACTTCCTAATAACTCCTCTCTGGGTGTGGCTGGCAAGGAAGAACGAATACACCAGGGTTGTACTCTACACTGGATGGCCACCTGTTCTCATCGCCATGCTCATTAGCAGCATGGGTGGCATCATCCTGGACCAGGCTGTGATTAGGTTTGCTGGCATTGCCGTGTACCAGCCCGTGATCAATGGAGTCGGAGGAAACCTGGTGGCAGTGCAGGCCTCCCGCATCTCCACTTCCCTCCACCGCGATGCTGTCCCTGGAACTCTGCCCCATCCGACTCAGAGGGTCTGGACCAACCCACTCACCGTCTTCATTGGGAAAGGAAGCCACTCTCGCACCGCCAGGGTCCTCCTCTTCATGGTCCTCCCCGGACACCTCCTCTTCTCCTACACCATCTCTTACTTCCAAGCTGGACACACCTCACTCACCTTCCTCTTCCTTCTGGCGTACCTGACTGCAGCCACGGTTCAGGTCGCCTTGCTCCTCGTGATTGCCCAGAACTTAACCAGTTGGCTATGGGTGAGGAAGATCGACCCAGACACCTCCGCCATCCCGTATCTGACAGCTCTTGGGGACTTGCTTGGCACTGGATTGCTCTTTTTGGCCTTCGAATTTTTGGCTGCCATGGGGGAGAAGGTTGTTAACGAAGGTCAGTCGACATCGCCGCTAATTACACTGTACTCCGGATTATCCAGGCTAACAACTGCACGAGTGTCGCTGGATAATCAGAAGATGGTCCTAAATACCGTAAAAATGAGCTGTTCAGAGGTTTTAAATGAACTACTGTACGTACTGTAAGCTCTTTTTAATAAGATTTAATTAAAGTAATGAAACAGCCCACACATTTTTAGTTTGTCTTCTAGGAAAAGTCAGATATTTTTTTTGTTTTTAAGACATATTTGCATTTTTAGGACGTTTATTTATTTTTCTTTGTTTCGGCGATGCCCGGATAATCCGCACCCGAATCATCGGGAGTACAGTGTAGTTCAAATTTTAGCCAATGAAAATGTAATTCTTATTGGTTTATCTTTACATTTGCAGTGTGAAGAGGCAGCAGGGTTTCAACCTCACTTATTAATTTTTAGCGGAAATGAGTCTTGACGACGATACTTTTCCCACACCTGCATATCAAGAAAAGCAGAAGTCTGTTATTTTGAGGTAACAATTATTTTTCCCCCCCGTGCCCACCTTCTCCGAAGAGGAAGAAGACGACGACGAGGAGAAAAGAAGAAGATGAAAAAAAAAATTTGGCAAAATTCCGTAACAGAAGATTTTGCACCCCACTCCTATTGGTAGACATAGTTTGGGAATCAGTATTAAGGATACTTATATTTTGGGGTTGGTTTCAACTAGTTAAAGGGTTGCAGTTGCCCATTTCATTATTATATATTTTTTTGCAATTAGAGACAGGTGCAAGTTATTTTTGCATTGATTCAGATTTGTTTTCTGGGAATTACAGGCTGCCTCTATTGTTTTGAAACCAAAGTAATTTTTTGCGTAATTGTTGCAGTGTAGAACACAACTTACACTATTTTTTGTACATCGAATTAGTTTCGTTCTGAAGTCACTCGCATTTTGTCTTGTTTGCTGAACACATTGCGCAAAACATGGTACAGTTCGTTTAAGTAGCGAAACAGTCCAGCTCCCTCGCAGCACGGGAAATTTTGTTTAGTTTCCCAAGCAGGACTGCTCTCTTTTCTGGTTTGAATTTTCTCGTGTCTGTAATAATATTTTTTGTTGTTAATTCGCTGCAATTTGCATTTTGGTTACTGTGCATGATGTATGAATTTATTTTTTAGGGGGGAGATTCTTATTTTGTCTGGATCGCAGTCAAGACTCGCAAGGGGAAAGTGTCCAGGTATTCAGCGGAGATACTCGCAAAATGCTGGCGTGCTTGTCACGACATGCCAGTTGATTCGCATCAATTTATTGGTACTTTTGTCAGGTCTTGTAATTCTGCAGGCAGGAAGAGACTTAAAAATGCGCACTTAATTGCCAAGTGAAGTATTACTGTAACCGAGGGTTAATTTATTGCACGTTTGTACATAAAGAAAATAATATATTACGAATTGCATGCATTTCTTGTCGCTTATGACGCCAATTATTTTACCAGAACTGGTTCCTATATTGTTGCTTAGCAAGGCACTACTATTATCGTACTTTTTTTTTTTTTGGTTTGTCCATTAGCTTGCATAATGTAATAAATAGTTCCTCGTTTTGTTTTCCATTGTTAATTACGAATGCGCTGGCTGCATATTGTAGTTCTTATTCGCATGAACATGCAGCCTTTCAAGGATATCACATCTGGGGGTATGGGTATTTATAATATTAAAAAAGAAAGTAATTCTTGCCAAGACTGAAATCTTCCGGCCAATAACATGACATCATCGAGTGGACTGGGAGATGGCAGCATGGACTTGCGGATTTTAAATTTGTAACTGGAACGTTAAATGCGGCACATTTTGACATTCACACTTTTGTCCTGCTGCCTTCAAAACGTGAATTTATTTTTTGTGTTTTCCAAATTTTGTGTGAACGCGTAGCGGAGGCAGGAACTGTACTAGTGACAATACTTAACGCTGATCACTTTCAGCAAGACTTATGTGCAGCAATGCTTCAAGTCCTGTGAGCATATTGCTACTGAGAATTTGGAAACTTGTTGCCCCTCGAAATGTCAGGACTTTAGAGGCAGGGCTGCACAATGTCCAATTTTTGTTAAATTAAGAGGAGGTGTCTCAATTAGCCGCAGTCTCTTGTATCAGTAATAAACCCATAGGAAAATAATTTGGGGAGACTTGGTCCTTGGCATGCGAGGATGCCCACACTGTACTTAAACTGTTGTTTAGAAAAATAAATTATGACTTTACGGTGACCGGCATCCTTTGTGTTCGAGTAAGTCTCTACATTAAAAAAAAAAATACCTAGTCATGGTGCTCTACATTTCTTTTTTAAATGTGATTGTCCTTAGCATGTGATGTCAATTTGCCAAGGAGATTGATATAGTAAAAACCCTGTACCCACTCTCGGTATTCCAGAGCCTGCATTTTTGAAAGAGAGAGAAAATAAATAAAACAGTACACTGCCGAAGTCGAACCTCACATTGGAAGCACAACATGAGTGCGGAAATCAGCAATGTTGCGCTTCATGTGGGACGAAACGTCTGAATGGCCTTTAAAAAAAAAAAGAAGTAATAATAGCAATTATTTTTTTGTGTAAGGACTTGCTTGGAGTGTACTGTTCTCCCCAGTGTAACTAAGATCAGTGTACATAAAACTATTTTGGACCTTTCGAACAACGAGGGTCAACTTTTTTTTTTCCTCCCCCCTTTCCCCGCCACTCAATTTTTCCTGTCACTATTTGTAGCAAAATTCTATCCCGGTGACAAGAACTAGTCTGCGACTAGTGCTTCATTGTAAAATTGTGAGTGTCCATCGTGCAATTGAACAGCCCAATAGAAGTGGCAAATATTTTCATGCAAAATTTGTAATAAATTCACCTTTTTTTTTTTTGGGTGGATGGCCACTTTTGACTCAAATTTAATACTCATCTACATATTGTTAAATTGCTTGATATTTGAACTTCTATTGGGCCTTTCAGTTCGACAAGTATGTTCCCCCCCCTCGGCAACAATGGAGCGTGCCATTCAGAGATTATGCAAGACAATATCATTATGCCACTATTTATTCCCCCCCGGATAGAGAGCGTCGTTTGCAATTGTTGCGCGACGGACTGTATCAAACCTTGTACATGATGGAAACAAATAAAATATATGGTTACGGACCATTAATTGCGTTTCGCTTCTCTCGTTAAGACTATAGCGGCTATTCGATCATAACATTGTTTCTAATTACTGTTTATTAATAACATGTAAAATTGTTACTGATGAATCTTTATCGATAGCACATTGTTACTAATCAATGTTTATTGACAGCACATTGTTTCTAATCAATTTATTAATACCCACAGGCTATTAATTTGTTGGCTCCATTGCAAGTCGGCTAGACAGTGCTCGGAGTCAACAACACGTCACGTGTGAAAAATGTTCTGAATGTCGGGTAGGCCTAATTTTACCCCCAGTTCTCTCCCCCTCATGTCATGGGCTCATGGGGGTGTGTGTGCGGTGGGGGGGATGCTGGGAAAATAACCCCAGCTCTCTCTTACCGCACCCCTCCTCCCCTTTGCACATTCTCTTGGCCATATACATGCTTGTGGAGGGCTCAGTTTCCCTTCTGAGCTTGGTGCAATAAGGATGAGCTGCAAGAAGAAGAGGATTGGAACCAGGAGGGCCAAAGTGGAGGATGGTGATCTGCCCAAGAATTTTCAGAGGCAGATGACCACCGCTGGGGAGGATGGTTGCAGGGAACTGGTGTTGAAAGAGGTGCGGATTTAATGGCTTATTCCGGACCGATATGATTGGTGTGGTTTACAGGAGAGGAGATTTGTGTTGGCTGGATGCCGTGGGCGTCGTCAGTTGCTGGCCACTAATTGCCAATTAGGGGGGCAACAGCAGATGCATCCTCAGCTTCTGGAAAGGCGGTTGAAGGAGCAGCATCGGCAGCTGATGACTCTCAGGCAGGTCTTTGCTGAGCTGAAGACAGCCGTGTTGACCATCGAGGGTCACCACCTGGCCTTGTTGTCGCAGGTGGGGATGACCAACAGGGAGGATGACAAGCTGGCAGCGTTGGAACAGCAGGAAGCCAACCTCCAGCTGCTGGTCAAAGAACTGGAGGATATGACCCAGGTCAGTTGTCTCCACTTCTGAAGACCTTACTGACCAGTCATTGACCCCATGCCAGAGGTCATTGACTTCTACAGTGGTAGAGGTCATCGACTTTTTGAGTCGATGACCTCCCAGCAGAGGTCATTGATCATAATACCGGGGGTCATTGCACTTCAAATGGCACTACAGTTCATTGCCCCCAAATGGGAGGTCATTGCCGTAGGAGGGGTCATTGACCATAATACCATAGGTCATCGACGTCTGAGGTCGTGGGAGGTCATTGTCCATAATGTTACAGATGATTGCCCCTAGCAGAGGTCATTGATCACAATGCCGGAGGTCATCAACATTGGAGGTAGTTGCCGTTCGAGTGGCAGGGGTCATTGTGCTCTAGAAGGGGCCATTAACTTGTATGCTATCGTTGCCTATCATTATCAGAAGTCATTGACACAAATGTTACTGGCACTTGTAGGGACTAGACATATCCGATGCACCACGGAAGAACTTCAAGCCCGATCTGACAGTGGAAGACGAGCTTCAGGAGACGTGCGAGGCTCTCCGGAAGGCTCGAGACCAATCCGAGGCGTCCAAGAAGGGCCTTCGAGAGACCAGGAGGAGGCTGCAAGGTGCGGAGGCTGCCCTGGACCAATCCCAGGAGCACCTGGAGATGTCGAGGCAGGAAGCGGAGGAACTGAAGCAGCGGACGCACCATCTATCCCAGATCCTGATGGACCGACAGGAAGGACTGGTGATGGCCAACGAAGCCCTGAAGAGCAGGGACCTCCAGCTGAAGAGGTGCAGGCAAGCATTGTCTCACTGTGAAGCCAGGTGGAGGATGGCCGAGAGACGCTGCCTCCTTCTTCGTAGAAACAGGTCAGTTATTGTGTCGTAGCCACAACATTGTATAGCTCGTATAGTGCCAGCTCCAAACAACTCGCATAGTAAACCCTCTTGTTCTTTTTGTGCGAATCTATTTTCACAAGGCGGAACATCTATTTCCAGCGGTCGTTCAGGACAAAAGCGGAGGGAAAAAGTGGGTCACTAACACTACGTTCCTCAAACTTGCATTGCTACCCTGGGGTTCATCCTAATAGACCAGAATTGGGAAGTGGGGTGACTCAATTGGGATGAATTGACAGAAAAAAAACACACACACTAAGGGTTGGCTTCACAAAGAAAAATGGTGTGGATGCGTTTACAATTTCTTGTATTATTATATGGTCTTATAGGATTTACAAAGTGTCGCAAAAAATTACGGCATGCCGCGGCATGCTTACTCATTCAAAAAATGGCATCGGAAAATTTCAATATTTTCTCAAATATTATAAAAATTTCAATACGTAATTAAATATTAATTAAGAAAATCAAAGAGTGAACCCGGAACCCGAAAATCGAAATAAGTCTTATTTAAGACTTTTTTTCTTCGAAAAAGTCTAAAATCACAATGAAAATTGACAATAAATATTAATTAAGAAAATCAAAGAGTGAACCCGGAACCCGAAAATCGAAATAAGTCTTATAGCACGGCTCTGTCTGTCTGTCTGATACCTGTCCACAGACAGAGCCGTTCTATAAGACTTTTTTTTTCTTCGAAAAGGTCTAAAATCACAATGAAAATTGACAATAAATATTAATTAAGAAATTAAAATAATTAAATTAATTACGAGAATTTACAATATAAATATGAAATTAAATGATTACAATATTTACCAATTAATTTAACCAATGAAAAATTGATTAATTGAAACTAAAATTAAAACAATTGATATTAATCGAGGAAATTAAAGGATTAAAAATTAATTAAAAATTAAAATAATTGAGAAAGTTAAAAATTTAATTTAACTGCAAGTGACTCAAATTTAACTAATTCAAATTAAAAATTAACATTGAAATTTAAACAAATAAAATTTATAGATTAAATTAAAATCAAATAAATTTAATATCGATGCATTGAAAATTTAAAACTCTAAATTAAAAATTAACATTGAAATTTAAACAAATAAAATTCATAGATTAAATTAAAATCAAATAAATTTAATATCGATGCATTGAAAATTTAAAACTCTAAATTAAAATTCATGGATTAAATTAAAATCAAATAAATTTAATATCGATGCATTGAAAATTTAAAACTCTAAATTAAAATTAAAATTAATTAAATTTTCATGCCCTTTTAATTCGCAAAATAATACCCTACTGTTAGCAAGGCCGGATTGTTAGAATTAATTAATTCAACCAAGCTCTTCAATTAGGCTACTTTTAATTGAAAAGCTTCGTCGAATTAATTAATTCTAACAACATTATTTTGCGAATTAATCTCCAGGAAGGTGACACAAAAGGGGTGAAGGTCATCACCTGGTAGAAACGAGTCTTCTTAAGAGCTCGATCCTTCCTCATCCTCCTTCTGTTAGATCTTATCCAGAAATACACATGCAAAGGGCTGTTATATTTAACGAGACAAAACCCCCCCCACCCTCTGGGGATCTCGTCGTTTCCTCTCTTCTTTTTCCATTCCCCCCACCCACCCCCTCCATCTTTACACACACTATTTTGGTTGCAGGGCTTAGTGTTAATGTAAGCAGAATAAGTCATTGAGGAAGTCGTAAGATCTCTTACGAGTGTATAGCCTACCTCCATGTGCTTCCCATTTTATTTTATTTTTTTTTGAAAGGTTTTTGGCTCACGGAATATTCAGATTTTTGAGGGTTTTTTTTTTCTTTCTTTGATCGGTTGGCCTGATATAAAATTGGCAGAGGTTTACACTACACTCGAGGCGTGTAAGATAGTGCAGATTAGCGTGACTAAAGCGTGGTTCGTGTTACATATGTCTGTTGATGATGGAAAGTGCAGGAAGTGTGGGAAGCATATGCCCCGCAGGATGGATGATGAGCAAAACATGCATGGTCGTTGGCCTTACAGACTTCCGGTTGTTACAAAAAAAAAGAAGTCGATTGAAGGGTTTAAAGTGCAAAAAAAAAATGCGGAAAACATCCTTATGCATAGGCACATATACTCAAGCACTCAATGTTACATAATTATGATTTCAGATCACGTTTATTGACTGAACTTCTGTCCACACGTAACCTGATGGCTGAAGGCATAGCACATTTGAAGAGAGGATCAAGACCGCATTCTGACTCACAACTTCTGCATCATGAGCTGGGTGCCAACAGGTGAGACACAACAAGCCAGGAAAACACCCTACGTGACTCACATCAATGGCATGAAAATAAATCTCTTTCATCCTAGTTGTAACAAAAAAAAAACTACAGAAAAAGCGATAAGCGTGCAACTTTGGAAGACTTCCCAATGTTTGGTCGTTGAACTTCGGAATAATTTCTTGGCTTCTTTTTTTTACAATACATTTTTTCTGTCTGCATATGCAGTGATGGAAGCAGCAATCAAAGGCCTCTGTCTACAGTGGACAGTGGTCACTACTCGCCTTCTGAGAGTGACCAGGAGGAGCCGGATGATAGGAGACAGTTTGAACCAGAGACAACTGTACTGGAGCTGCGTCGACATCTGATCTGGTTGAAGCAGCAGTTCCAACAGGCTGAGAGCGAGTGGGAAGAGGTATACGTACGCACTGTTTATTGTTGCGATGGTGTGCTCATTGTTGGTGTCAAAATTCCAGGAGAGATGCACTTTGGGGAGGAATCTGCTGGAAAGAGAAGAGACGGTGGAGAAACTTGAGCGTGAAGTTCAGCAGGTTGAGGAGGACAGGAGTCGATTGTTGCTCCTTGAAGAGAAGCTGAGGGATACTCTTACGGCTGTCTTTCATTGCAAGGTGTGTACACGAAGACTTGCAATGCCAAAATGTAATCCTAGATGCATTACTTTCTGATAGAAAAGTCTTCTCCAGGAAATACAGTTGATTACAAGAACGTTTGAAAAATCATACAATGGAAACTTTGACAGTGTTCAGCTTGATGTAACGTTGGATAGTTTTTAATTCAGAATTTGTCATGTTCAGTACCGGTACAGTAGACGAACGATGCTGCTGCTCTTGACACCGTTACACAGTTGGCAACACCAGAGGCGTCAAGTGTTTGTGACTGCCACTCCACATGCCAACTGCCAATAACAACAAAGTTCCTAATCTAAAAACACATTTAAGCACGAAAGGGAATGCGTAATTGCCTAACAATCAATTAACTAATCATAATTTTAAATTCCTTTTCATTGGAAGGACCTGAATCGCCGTACACTGGGACGCATAGTGTTAGAAGCTCTGGAAGAAAGTGTGTGTCCGACGTCCAAAGAGTGCAACCCTGCCAAGTTCTTAAGTATTCTGTACTGCCAGACACTGGAGTACGAGCAAGTCGGACAGGACAGCCTCTTACACCTGGCTCTGCATGGGATTTAATTTAATTAGTGCACATCGTAATCATTGTCCAAACATATACTAAGATCTCCACAGTATTGGTCAAGTGGACATTAATTCAGGTCCACTTGACTCAAAATTGTGCAAGGGCACTTCAAGTGGTGCATCCTGCTCGTTGGATTTATGATGTTAATTATCTCTAGAGCATTATTGCTAGTGTGTTCAATGCTCTCTGTAAGTAATTTGAAGTATGGAGGTCAGTCAGGAGGTTAAGACAAACACTCCTGTTCATTTTCATGTTAAATAGTACTTGTAACTGCAGAGATCTAGTCATGCAATGAACTATGATAATAATGGCAAATACCTCATGAAGAAAGACCAATTACTGACACACAATAGGCGCCATTTACTAATATACATTTCATATCTTATACGTCACTGCCAATTGATGGTCACCTCTTGCCATTATTTTTGTACTTTTTGGCACATTTTCTTCTCTTTTTATACGCCATGTTTGTATGTAGCAATAATCTTCATTATGGACATTGTTTGATATGATTTTTCTGGAAATGCATACAGGATTAAAAAGACAATAATATTAATATCAGTGATGTTATTACTTGCGGTTTATTGACCTGATTTTACGCACAGACCTTATGGATTACCTTGCACCTATTATAAGAATTTCCAGCCCAAAAATGCAATCCATACTCTGGTAGGTAACTAGGTATTGTGCATTAAACCACGCCCTCCTGATGTTGACCTTGCATATAGTAACAGGTCATGCTGAGGTGTGCACCCAGGCATTTGACCATTGAGATAAGCATATCCGGAGTGGGGTGGGTGGGGTTGACCCCCCNCCCCCCCCCCCCCCATCCAGTCCTGCATGTGTGCAGCTCTCTCTTTTTCATCTTGATCTCCAAAGAAGGCGGACGTACCAGGTCTACAGACAACTGCGCTACGAGTACAGGTATGTGCACATCATTTAGATGGGGGGTTACTTGCGAAGGCTGTGTACTTCAAAAGCACAATTGAATCGGTCATTTTGAAAAGGGCATTGAATCTTGCCCCTTTTCAAAATCACCGATTCAATTGAGGTACATTAATTTTTAGCCACGAAAAGTCGGAAAGTTATACATGCAGACACTTATTAATTTTTTAGTGCAAAGCAATGTTGTAATAAACTCCGTTTGCAGTCGTCCAGCCCCATTTTATTACACAAATTAATCCAGTATTTCTAATGGAGCTAGTCGCCAAGCAATTATTGGTTTTACTCGGGTCGTAAAACCAACAATTGCTTGGACACTAGCTCCATTAGAAATATTGGATGAATTTGTGTAATAAAATGGGCCTGGACGAATGACACTTGACCTTGGCTCATTGAAATGCAGGGACGCATTACTGCATCTTGGTTTGTTAACTGCCACAAAATGGAATTAAAGTGGTTCATGTAAGGATGTTTAAAAATGTGCAATCGTGACTATACCGAATGAGATGACTTCCTATAGCACCCATCAGTCAAATTGCCTCAACCATGCCTAGTGTCCACAATGTAATGGGAATTAAAAGAAAAACCATTAGAAAATTGCGATTAAATTGCCAAATTTGCTTTGACCTTGTGCTACTTCTGAGGCACTAAGTACGCCATTTTACGCCAAACACAATCACCGACATAGAATGGCGGCGGTTGGTAAATCTGCATTGTTACCTGGCGTTAGCTACATGTTGGTACTGTACAGCTTTTGATAAGCTGAATTGTTGGCCATTTAGAAAATCAGGTCTTGCACTTTCCAAATGACTGCCTGTTCTGTCTTGATCACTAGTGAATGGTGCAATTATTATAGGTTTAGGGATTTCTCAGAAAAGGCAAAAGTATCCACTGAAGGAAAATTTGGCCCATGCTCGCAGTGGTGATTGAATTTCAATAATGGCAGATATAATTAGATTCAGATTGTATTACAGGGATAGGCACAATATTGAATTCAGTATTATTGATACCATTAATTTTTTTAATTAAGGGGGGACATATTTTGTCTGCATGCACTATAGGAATATTCTGGCAGTCTGTTGGCACTGAAGATGTCTGGCTTTAGGATTCAAGTCCTACTTGCTGTATGTCCATTACTGTTGAATTTAGATTTGCAATCAGAAGCAAAAATCCTTTTCATCAGAAGAGGATCTATCAAATGGGACATGCATAAATATTGCAGTTAAACTATTCACGTCAATTTAAGTTCTGATTAAGATAATCACAACATAAGTGCATTTGAACAGATGATAGTTCATCTGGAGGAATAGTGAGCTTTTAGTTTCTCTAACAGAGAGACCCTTCCATAGTTTATTAGTAACTTGTTGCCTGACATTTTGATCTCATACAATCCGCCCTTATTTACAGAAGCAGCCTCAAACATCTGTGCCGCGATGGACAACTCATTTGGCTGAGGCACTCCAACAACCGACATGGTCATCTCATTCCATCGCCTGCCCCATCGCAAGTATGGTTCTTCGAGTGACTTCAGATGCCAACACTGCAGCTACCTTGGTGAGTACTATTATCTTGCTTTCATTTATATTTATTGGTGCCTCGTGTCTTGATGGGATAATCCACGCAGTTTGAGTTGATATCGAAATGTGAAGGCTATTTAGGAGCAGGAGTAGTAGTGGCAGAGTATGTCAGGTTCATTGCCAAACTTAGGCCTGCAGTGTTTGTGGCTGTATCAATTATTAGGAATCGCTGCTGAAAACTGGTCCTGGACAATCAGAGCACTGATGTGAGGCTATTGTCTAGTGGGCTGCAGAGACATTTGACTTGAGGTAGTGTTAGGTTTAATTTCAGTGCAACATGGTGCATTAATATTTGTGAGACCCAGTCCAAGAGCACATGTGATGAAGGTGGCAGAATTGATGAAATGTAGGTTTCTAGATATTGTGAATTACTGTGGTGGTTCCTAATGATAACTTGTGCATTTAATTGAATGGAATCCTAGTTATCAACAGGTGCTTAAAATTGCAATTAATCAAAATAAGGACATCTGACATGGGATATTCAGAGTTTTCTGAGGGTTTCTCGTCAAAAGCATGTGCCTTGAATACTGTGATCTATTTTGTCATTTGTTAGTCACAAGTTCATGTGCTTTAGGAAGTCACCTGCAGTCTGTACACGGGTGTAGCACTCCTGAAAAACTGCCTAGCTGGCAGTGTAGTTTACAAAAAAAGTTGCATTGGAAACTTGAACAATGAGTTGAGTAGCAGCCTTCTCACAAAATGTGGTGAGTGCTACTAGTGTATTCACTGCGAAGCATACTTAGGACATTTGATTGAACCTGTGAGGAAATGATGACTTTGCAAGTTAACTGGCAATGACAAGGCCATTGTGACATTTATGTTTTACTCCAAGGCTTAATTTCTCCATGAACTACTGTGCATTAGTCTTTCAATGAAGTCATCCCTTCAACTGCATTTTTCTCTTAACTAATCTGCTTATTATTTAGCAGTGTCTAATTAGTGGCTATTTAAACCGCTTCCCAATATAATCATGGCACCACTGGACTTGTCCAACGCCAGTGAAGTTCCTCTAGCATGGATATATCACCTGCACTCCATTTTACAAATGAATTAGAAGATGAATCATGTTTTAATAACACCTTGTGGCTGCAACATCTCGTTCATATGCCTCATTAGAATATAAGTTGTATGATTATAACATTGGATTTGTAAGTGGAGATGACAGACTAGAGAATATAAGTTGTATGAATATAGCATTCATTAGAATTATAAGTATAGATAAGTACAGATAGTATATAAGTGTATAATAATTGTAACATTTGGTTATAATCCAACTTATATTTAATGAGGCATATGGAAGAGTTTGGGGTCACAAGGTGTTATAACATCATTAATTTTCTACCATATGACATGGACATGCAGATGATTTTCATGCTAGGTGAACATCACTGGTGCCCTGATTATATTAGGAAGCGGTTTAAATAGCCGTTAATTAGACACTGATGCATAATAGGCAGATTAGTTAATCGCTTTTATATTGTCATATGCTTATCAATTGACTTTCCTGCATCACTGACCAGTGACCACCCGCTTATTACTGCTTCTGTTTTTGATAGCTCCTTCCATTACCAAATTATTTTTCTGGGTTAGTTTCAGCAGCAATTTAGTGATTTTCGTGTATAATTTCGATTTAATGTGCATTTGTTTATGCATGCTGCATTACCTGAGGTGCCAAAAGTCATGAGATAGGTAACCCTCTAGCCCTGCAACTCGGGCATTGATTCCATGTATGGAGGGAAGACCTGGAAATATGTTGAGCCATGCCATCTGGACATAGCCACCCACAGCTCCCTGGATTACTGAATGAGGTGTAGGATCTTCAATG
Organism: Catajapyx aquilonaris; assembly: GCA_000934665.2. Lineage (NCBI taxonomy): Eukaryota > Metazoa > Arthropoda > Diplura > Dicellurata > Japygidae > Catajapyx > Catajapyx aquilonaris. Next base: position 672 of record JYFJ02006134.1, on the reverse strand, counting down.
AAAATGGACCTCTGCACCACGTCCCATTAATGCTGGATAGGGTTCAGTCTGGTCACATCATTCATCACAATGCTCCTTGAACCCATTCTGGACCTGATGAAACGGTGCATTATCCTACTGGACTTTCCCATCGTCACAAAGCAGTGCCATGAGCTGTTGTGTTCCTCTGCGTCACGACAACACCTGGTCATACACGCCAGGTAATGTAGTATGTGACTTAAAAAGTTTCACATGACTTTTGGCACTTCAGTGTAATGGATGGCACATGTTAAACTGTTTCACCAGATTTACATTCTTGCATCTTCTGTTGCTTTCAGATTTCTTTTGCCCAGAGGAAGAGCAGCAGTGATTTCCAGGACCGTTGTTACCAGAGGATGATGCTCATAACTAGATGTTGTTGTAGGTCAGTATCATTGAGATCAAGGTCTCAATGCATTTGTGTGGATTTGAGTGTTGGCTCCTGTGCAATGTTGGCTAGTGAGAGAATTAACTGACTGCAATAAAATGACTTTTCTGAATGTATCTGTTTTCTATTGGGAAATGAAGGGAAACCTTTTGTGCTGCGCTCCAAGTCTTGGCTCATTGCCTTTACAGCATTTCCACTTAATCAGTTCTGCTACAGATGTCTTCAACTTGACTTATCAGCTTTGGCATTGCTCTCGATGAAAATGG
>JYFJ02006133.1:0-21114 GCA_000934665.2 Catajapyx aquilonaris | reverse complement strand
CTATCCTTTACAATCCTCAAAATTGGAAAATGTGTCCGATTTGATAGCATTTTCATTTATGTCGTCCTAAACAGGGCTCCGCGCCCACTGTGCGTCGGTGCGTCGTACCTTGCGTCGTACGTATATCATAAACAAAGCAAAAGGGGGTCTCTGTCGTCCGAACTTAGAACTACTTATTAGTTACAGAACAATCCACGTGCGGCTCACGGGTCGTAAAATCGACCACATGTGAACAAGGGTATACTCGGAAAAGGCTCTATAAAAATGACTAGCCTAATCTCATTAAAAATTCTACCCATTTTTTGATCCCAATCTTCAGCATTTCCTGCTTAGAACACAATATTTTAATGTCGTATATCATGGAATCAATGGGATGAGCTTTCGTATATAGTCCAATACTGGTAAGTAAACATTGCATCAAGATACTATCTCTATTTTATTTCTATGGTCGTCCTGCAGCTGTCTTTATTCAACAACACATGTCAAGAATACACATTTGTATACGGAAAGGAAACTGCAAATGTGGGGGTATCATTGACGGCATTGAATGCAGAGAATGGACCAACTGTAATGATATGGTTAGCATGCAGCCCACGCAAAATTATATCAGATCCCCAGTGATTTCTAAAAGTCTAGTGACTTCCCAAGAGAAGAACAGTTCGGTTGGTGAAGCGCGTTTATAAGATTTTTAGTGAAAAAAAAATGCAGGCGTTTCTTCTAGCCATAGTTGTTCTTTCTGGTGAAATTCACGGATTGCCAACCTTAATCTCGCAATCAACGGAAGATAATGTCGTTGCCTCATTCGTCACAAAAATCTATCGCCATAAGGATGATTGCCTCCTGGTTCTGGGACACGATTACAAGTACCTACCATTGGCTATGTCGAACAGTTTGAACGACAACGGACGTTTGTATGGTGCATCAGTTGCTGTCAAATGGGACAAATCAACTCCAGCTCCGCCTATAAATCCAGGCACAAACGACAACTTCGAATATTGGTTCTCATGGTTGGAAAGGCCAACATCACGTCATCTTGGAAACTGCTTGTTCGTGGTGCTCATATATCACGACAACAACTATGACCCATTGTTGAAATACGTCGCTAGTGTTGTGAGATTGGATCCTCGTAAAGATCGTGTTATGTATTACAGCCAAAATTCAGATGTCAAACCTGCGATACTCGAATCCGAATTTTTGTACCAAATGGGTGCACAATATGATGAAGCAACAGGATACGTCCAGATAGCGAACAAGTGTCATTTTTGCGACGGAGGCAACCCGTTGACTGTACCCAGAGGAATGTACTCTGTCCAATCTGGAATTGTGCTGAGTGAGCTGAATCCTTTTCCGGATTATTCGACGGACTTGAATAAGAAGTTCCTGAATATTACCTGGATTGTTGAGTCTAACCCTGAAGAAATTAAGGAGCAAGTAAGACAAGGCCTTCCGGTATTCCCGTACCTCTGGTTTATGGTGGATTTGGCACATTTGTTTAACTTTGACTGGCAATCACGCAGACCTGTCCCAGTGCCTGGGTATGCAGATGAACAGCGTTTACCAGACGGTAACTACACCGGTGTGATCGGGGCTGTACAGAGAAGAGAAACACTTGTAACCGCATCGTATACAACAGACAACACTGTCCGTGTTGGTGATTCATCCGATTGTTTTTACAGCTCGTACATTACATTCGGTAGGCGTTTGCCTCAACCACTATTTTCATGGACATCCATCTTCAAACCGTACACATCCGGAATGTGGTCACTCATCATATTATCAGCCTCAATAAGCACTCTGGTGTTTTTCTACCTCCTGAAGATCCAGTACTCCATCAGCTACCCTTTCCATTCAAATGAGCATCCTCCTAGATCTCACCTGCTCTATTCATTACGATTTGTTTGGTCCGGACTAATCGAGGAAAATCCCAACCTCATCCCAACCTGTTCGTCTTTGCGCATGTTAATTTGCTTCTGGTGGCTCTTCTGCGACCTGATTGTCCTTGGTTATGAGGCCAAATTTTTCGCATTTCTCGTCACCCCTGATCTGGAAGTCCTTCCCAATGATTATAAAGAACTTGCACAAACTCCAGGCTGGAAATGGGGAGGGATAAGTAACCTATCTTCGTACATTAATATGGCTCTTGAGAGATCTGAAATAGATTACCATCAGATTGTATTGCTAGGTATGGAAGAAGGACGAGATATGATGAGCTGCTTGATGAAAGCAATTAATGAAGATTTTGCGTGTCTAGGTTCTGCTGATATTATAACTCCAACGGCATATCTGCGAATGGATTTGGAAGGGAATTTGCCTGTTGAAATAATTGACGATTCTTCATTGCGCGTAATTGGTGGTGCGATTTCTCCCAAATATTCAATTCTGACACCGGCATTCGGAAGATTTCAATATCGATTAATTCAGTCGGGCATATTTGATGATTACATGGTCGATTTTTCGTACGTAATCGCCCTCAATAATTTGAAGTTTACCCGTGCAGAAAAGTTGCTGTACAAGTTGTCCATGGAACTGAGAATAAGTCAAATTAAAGGCCCGTTGGCGCTGCTTTGTATTTTTTTGTTATTCAGTTTTGGAGTGTTTCTGGGAGAATTAATCAACTATCGGGTTAAAAACGAAATGAAATTATAATCACGCTACACACGAACAGTATTCGCCTTAAAAATTCCTATGATACCAGCACGTTCTTTATTAGACTAGGCCTACTAATAAGCATATTGTCAATGTATTCCGCATTCGCTTTGATGTCAATCTCTGACAACGTACGGAAACGTCGTAATTTTGATGACATCGAACACCGTCTCTCATAGAAGTACTCAAAATATTCGTGCAGCAGTGTGTAGCCCTTCACATGCCGAAAGTCACCGGTTGTCAACAGATGTTATTACACTACTTATATTGAACTTGCATTGTAAATAAAACAAAACACCTTAATAGGTCTATATGTTGTCATTTAAAAAATCCCAAATCCTGACAACTACACCCAAAAAAAAAATTTGTTGACAGAACCAAAAAAATTTGGTAGAATGCTAAAGGGTCGATTCAACCAAAACTGCACTTGCACCGAAAAAAAGGAATAAGTTGAAGTAACCAAAAAAATTTGGTAGAGTGCTAAAGGGTCGATTCAACCAAAACTGCACTTGGCAGAACCAAAATCACGCGGTTGGCGTAACAAAAAAAAATTGGTTGCAATTGCATTGGGGGCAGCCTCTCATGTTCAGGCCAGGTGAACGGGTGATTACTTTCCACCAGATGCTTGTCAGTTATAGGCGATGATGATATCATAACCAAGCCCTTGGGGCAACCTGACAGAGACATAATGTCCATCGGGTGGTTGAGTGCTCACCTGTTCCAGGTAGGAGTGGATGGGCTTCTTTGGGACGTTACAGAGATTCTCTGACTACTAGTGTTTAAACGCAAGTGTGAAGGATGGGGTCTCTGTAATTGAGAGAAGCTAACTGACATGATATGCTGGGGCTAACCCCCTCCAGTGTAGGTACAGAGTACAAGTAATTCGACTGTACATTGGTGAATGACTCTTCAGCGACTGTATCATAAGTACCCACTGTCTACGGCCGCGCTTTGCGATTGTATTACGGGCAGCCTCTCATGTTCAGGTGATTACTTTCCGCCAGATGTGTGTCAGTTATAGGCGATGATGATAATTATCATAACCAATGTGTTCGTTACCACAACCGAAAACTTGGTTAGGAGAAACACGTCAGAACAACCAATATTTTGGTTACCTCAACCAAAATCTAGGTTAGGAGAAACACGTCAGAACAACCAATATTTTGGTTAACTCAACCAAAATGCGACAACCTATTTTTTTTGGTTACTTCAACCGAAATCTTGATAGGTTGTATATTAACCCTCCAAATTTGGTTCCATGAACCATATTTTGGTTCTGTCAACAAAATTTTTTTTTCGGTGTAGGTAATATTCTACTGGCATTCCGCAAATGTGTTTATACAGCATATTCGAATATAAGTTATGCTGTACAACAATACAGTGGAGGGGAGTGCCACAATAGAATGTATGGATAGGGCCTATTGTATAGTAAATAAGCCATATCCGGTTCCCTTCACCCTTATTACCCCCATCTATAGAAGCGAACAGGAATAAAGAGCAGGACTATCAATATAAACATGTTTGCAAAGAACTACAGCCTTAGGACGTAAATATGTTGAAGATTATCATCGACTTTTATAGATGAAGACCTGACTGGCAGAAATATCAGAAACACATTCGGGTGAAATTGAGTTGGAAATATATTGTGCACTATACACTAGAGTTCTCGAAGCATACCGTACTATACAGTATTAGACAGTCGAGTCAGTTTTCTGATATACCAGCAGTTACAGTTCCAAAGAGAAAGGTTGGAAATTATTTTTTTCATAAGGGACAGTACATCTAGAATCTTCAAACTTCCATGTTCTGAAATCATTCCAATGGGACAAGATTACGGCAACAAAGACCTCATGAAGAGTAGCCTATCATATTGAGCGTCACAATAAACTATAGCCAACCAGCAGCTTAAATATGAAACCATCATATCATTATCAATGTTACAGGGTGAACTTGCCGTTGTTTTTAATGGAAAAGACCAATACTTAAAGTCCGTCACACACAAACCAGGACCTCAGACTTGCGTAATACATAACACTAGCAGGGGTCAACCGCGAGTAATCAGCAGCATCTATCTAAATAATCACCTTGATGTAAGTGTCATGTCCTGATAAAGCAAGTACGTTATACATAATAAAGGAAGTGTGTGTGGGAGTAACAGTATCAGAACCTTAGACATCAGGAGCCAACTAACCCTGAAGAAAGTAAGGACCATGAAGATTGAAGTGCCAAATTCTGAAGTGTCTATGGCAGAAAAAGAAGTGCCAGTCACATCAGACGTCCTCCAAGAGATCCTTCAGAGAGAAGAAAACGACCCTGACTTACAGGTAAACCCAGAATACGAGGAAATGAGTCCTCAGGTGTATTAGATATTGCGGCAATGACAATAGATCCAAAAATAACTATCACATGCATTCGTCACATTACCTTTACGATTTACGAAATACTGATATAATTTGAAACCCAAATTAATTTGCGATAAAGTTTATCACTGGCACGTGTTACTTCCGCATTTCACAATGATTTGATATCATTCGTGCTACCTTGATTTTTATCTGTACAAGTGTTTCTGTAACCGTGGAAACATCCTTACAGTATGGAGATAATGTATGGCACATCGAATTCATGTGAAATTCAATATATTTTTTCTCGCAAGTTTTCTAGCCTCTCTTTAGGTGACCGCTGTATACACAGAGATGGGAACCTTTCAGACACGCGCAAAATAAAATAAAAATAAAAATAACATATTTTTGTTATCATATATTGTTGTCAACTGCTGCTAATATTCTCCATGGTTTCCCTGTTGTTAGGGAAACGGCAATCATACTTTACTTCATTCCTGAGGGTGCGAACACAATATTTAGAATTCCTGCTATTATACCGGAAGGAGCAGCTAAATTTATCCAAAAATGATCAACTGGATGTGGAACACATTTAGCAGGAGTTGGCAAGTAGCTACACCGCCTCGGAAACCGAGTGAGTAAATAACTGTGGTACCTATAGCCTAAATTAATATTAACCTCAGAATATAGGCAATATACGTAATACCGTTTAATATTTTGCTCTAGGTGGAGACATTATTCGATTCAGATGCAGTTCCAGACTAGAGAGACTGTCTCAGCCGAAGAAGGAGCATCCCGGGGTGATGCACGACCACGAGTTTCCTCGAAAGATTTCGAAACGAACTCTGCGTGTACGTACTTCAAATTTATTGCAAATATTTGCACACTACAAATAATTACTATGCTTGTATTCCGTACAAACGTTGGTATTACTATTTGTAGCCTGCTGATCCACACAATTTTTGTATCACCCTGTATTATTATTACTAATACTACTATTGTTGTTATTATTATTTTCAGGCTGTTCCTAGTGACAGGATCGGAGAACTTGCCAAGCCAAAGTGGGTGACCCCAAAATATAATATGTCACCCTATTAAGTTCCACTCCTACACCTGGAAAGTGCGACAAATTGGACCCGTGCAGATGAACATAATCATGATCAGCCATCAATATTATGGAATTAACATTGCAATTCGCATAGCGTAAAATATTTTGTAATAAAAAAATATATAGGACCGACCTAAGTTGTAACTAAATGGTTCACTACTTATTGTTAATAATAAGCAGCTATAACCAGCAATTATCCGAGCTATTTTTTACATCCCAAATTTACGTATTACTTTCAATAATAATTCCTACCAAGCATTACAGCAAGTTACCTCCTGCCTTATTCCCACACCCTTTCAGAAAGTGAAGCATCGCCTGCCGGGAGAATGACTGCGCAATCCACTGGCAAGAAACCGCGTGCAGATTGCACTGGATATCTGCCAAACATTTTTTTTTTTGCAAAACAGCCGTGCAAAATACAAATTGCACAAAAGTGTCAAAAGTGTTAATTAAGCCGCAGTCGACTTTCTGTTATTAGGGGGGGGGGGGGGCTATACTGAAAACAAGGTGGTTAAAATTATTGATAATTATAATTCAGGGTGGCCAGATGCAGCTACCTCTAGTGTACTGATGGCCTCCGGTTGACAAGTGAGTTGTAAGTCGTAGGGACTCTTTGCACCGGTCGGCTTTGAGAGGACTGGGGAGAGCTAAACTCGTACTGTGTAGCACAGGCAGCAAGATTTGTCGCAGGATTTTGCAAAAAGTTGGACACAGTCAATTATTGATGTGGAATGATTTGGAGAGACGGGCTTTTTTGCATTGCTCACGCCATCTGTTTTGGGCAAATGTAAATCCCATACTTGCTGGCTCTTCATTAAATTTTACAGAATGAGCCACCAATAATTTGCAAAATTTTGAGCAATTATTGGTTAAGTAATTTCAGCACAATTTTTTCGCAAATTTATGACGAAATTATACTATATGTGCACAGTATTGCATAACCACATAATATGATAACAACAAAAATGTAAATGTATTTATGAAGTGATGCACTCTATGCAATGTATGAATTGCGCCAATCAGGTCATGCGCAGTGTGTAGCTTTTACCTCCTGGCAACTCATGGCACCCGGATCAAAAGTTGTGTGTTGGTTGTCGGGAGAAATCGTCCAACATTTTGCCGACTTGGCAAAGTGGCAATAAAGTTCACTCGCCTACAGCAAGTTATTATCGCGTGGGAAAAGTATGCTGACTATGCTATAAGCACNAGGGGGGGGGGGGGGGGGGGGAAACAGTTCTAATCACTTGGGGTGTATGTGTGGCATTATTTGCAAACCTCAAGAAATCGTCAGTACATGATTCACATTTTGACGGCGATAACTATCATGAGGAATTGTCTGCACAAAAAGAGAGTGCAGTGTGCAAATAGTAAAATGTGTTCCAGTTCCTTGCATATAAAACCTAGTTATTGACGTACTTAAACTTGGGCTGCAAACCTTTGTAATAAGCAGTTCACACTCAAGGTGCAATTGTACCAGCAGGCTGTGAGTAATACATTAATGCTTTTATGATCTCAGGCCCTATCATATCTGCTCATAGAAAAGTAATGTTACGTATATACTGCTTTCTAATATGTCAAGTTCACATTTTTCTTGATAATCACACTTCATCATGTCATTATATTGTAAGTAAGCTTTGCACAAGGACGTAGAAGACATTCGAGAATAGTTGAGTGAAAAGGTCACACTGTTAAGTAATCCAGCTACTTTGAGCTAGAGGCTGTCTAATGTCTAGTTACTGTGTTTCTCCAACCGTAATTGTCTATTTCAAGCGAGACCCATATTAGTTAATCCAGCTAATGCCCTAAAATCAGATGGATCAGCTATGTCCATTATTGACTTCAATGTAATATCTGATCTCCCATAAGGGATCAACAGTAACTAATCCTGATGACGTTCTTGGACCACAAATCTTATATCACATTTTGCATCACACAGTGTCCTTCGACCATCACACTTTACCCACCCACATTCGGCCTGGAAGTCCACAGTTCCGATTGAGGTCACAGTAAACAGATAAAGATAAGATAACCTGAGTGTACAGTACATAAAGCTAGACAGCTCTACGTACGAGTGCACTTGCAAGAAGACACCTTTAGTGTTGAGGATGGTTCGTAACGACAACTCTTCAGTCTCTTTAGAAGGCACATGTGGTGTCACTTACTGCAGAGATTATGTCCATCGGTGCTGCCATGGGAACACTGTGTGCTGCTTACGTGATGACGATACATGCTGCGACGACGTCTCACCCGTTTTGTCACAAAAGACAGAATTTGTTGTCGGAAGTAAGGAAAATACTTTGAAATCGTAATATCTTGACATATGAAGAGTTTTGCATCAAAGAAAGTTTCAGGTTTAGGTGCGAGTAATTGTTGTCAACAATTAACAACAGTAGTACCTGAACCTGAATCTAGCTTTGGTGCAACCGGTCCTAAATCAACAGTATTACGTAAAAATGAGAACTCCTGTTTGAAATGTAAATTTTCCATGGGATTGTTTTGCAGAAAGTCTGATATAATCTAATGTGATTTGTGCTTTTTTTTTCTTCTTGCAGTCGTGGTGCTCATCGTATCCTTGATACTCCTCCTGATACTGTGCAAATGTCTGCTGTCACATCGGAAGCGGAAAGGGAACGTTCGCCAAATACCAGCTACCACTCGGGTAAATACATAATTACATTTAATGTTACATATAGGGACGTGCAAATATAGACCTGAAATGTTGACCAATAATGAGAGTCATATTTTGGTTAAGTTAGGCGTTGTACAGTATGTTTGAAGGTACTTTCCGAGATGGTCAAATCTTACGGATAATTTTAAAAGTCGATGTAAAAATCACACTTTATAATTGACACCCTCATTAGCCAACATGTTGATAATCAATATTTTACTATTTCATTATCCTGGATTGATTTTCAGGTTTAATATCAAATTTGCTAACTGATCAATGTTTACTTGTACTCGCTCTGTACACATCACTGACCTCCATCAGTAGGAGTACACTACATAGCGGTCATATCGGGCAGGTTATTGTATTTATGAAGCATTTCTGATTACAAATACTACACAATAAATGGCAAACATTCTCTATTGTGAAAGCACATTGACACCGAGAGACAAAAACCAACCTTCACTGTTGAATTGCTTATTCCTTAAAATGCGCAGAAAAATAGCATCAGCAAATACCAACATTGCTACAGGGTGTAATAATAAGACATTTTATTATTTCTCTGCTTCGAAAATCTGATAGTTTGTTTTAAATGACAACAATTTCAATTTCAACAATTTCATCCACATTTTAGTCCTTATTTTACTCATTTGACCATATTGTTTCGACTGGTCGTCAGTTTATTTACAAATCGCTCGTAATGTTCAGGACTTTTTCTGAACATTGAAAAGAGGTGAGGATTATCCTTATGCGGTGTTTTTTTCCTTTACATAACAGCCAGTGTACAAATACGACTCCTTCAAACTGACCTGCAACTGCCACTTGTCATTATTATTTATCAAAAGAAAAGCACGGGGTTACGTCAACACGAACGCATCAATATTGGCCTAACATTATTTTTCTTGATAATGCCGCATTTTATCACGTGTGACCGGAAATCCTCAATAGCAGATAGAGAGACTGTAACGACTCTTTACTTCCAGAGTCTGCCTCGGAATGACGTCTCATCACAAGTTGCGTCACAAGAGGACGCCCCACCACCATGGAGCCCTCCCATGTCGCCTCCGATGGACTATCACATCCCGCCTCCCACATACACAGAGGCGATAAGAAGTGCTTCAAAGACAAAGCAGCCGCCTCAGCCCGAAGATGTCAGCACGTGTTATGTAACAATTCCACAGGAATTGGGAAATTGTGCTACGCTTCATATTTAAACATTACAAGTGACTCTTCAGTATTACGTGTTGTGTTGTAAAACTGCATAAGCAGGGTGTGTACTGTACATATGCGCTATCTTATAGTGAAAGACTGAAAGGATCAGACCTGTATTGACGAAAGTACTGGCAGAAATAATTTTCAACAATGAATCCAAAAGTGGCATTGATGATCGAAGGCTTGTCACGGCCATTGGTTTAAGCAATAATATAAGTGGCATTTGAGCCATTATTGAATCGCCCAGCACAATCAGTGCTGATAATTATTTATATATTTTAAAATGGTATGTGACAATTGAGGTGTCTGACGTTTCACCGAGCCCCTTTGTTGAGAAATGTTCTGAAGTCAAGCAGTACTGTTCCGTGATTTTAAAAAAGGCGACTACTGCATAGGCATTCTTGTGCGAAATGAATTTCTAAATAGAAGTGCAGGATTAAATGTGGATCCTGAACTTCACAAAATGCCTTAAACGAGTATCTCAGTTTCACCAATTCAGTATTTTTTATGGTGGTAGTTATGTAACTGTAAATAGGTGTGTAGCACCATTACGTAACAATTGACATAATAAATTGACAAATATTTCTATCGGAATATTATTGCCATCCATATCACATCGTATTGGTTTCCATCATGCCATTTTACAGATTTCTAACTTCTGACGGAATCTTTGTATAAAACAATACAAAAATTGAAATGCAATCACCTTTTCTGTATTACTGACGTAGTACTTGATAACCTGCTTCAAAATTACTAAAATGGCGACATAATTCCAAATAATGTGCTTTGTATAATGTCGCCCTATTCCCATTTCCCTCAACCCCTCTTCCAGGCACAATGAACCTTTCTGCCACCTGCCAACCTCATCTGCTGGTTAATCAGTCACTCACAAAATCACCCGATCAAAATATCAGAACTCACAAACTATACTAACTTCTACAATCAGGGATTGTTGTAAATTTTAGATTTTCAATAATGAAGGTATTAAACCCATTCGATTAAACCTATCAGCCTGAGCCTATTTCCAAGCTTTTGGTTCGCATCCTGTGGTAGCACTGCAGCCTGAATTCCTCTTTCCTTGCTTCTGATTGGACCATGAGTCATTAACGGCTCCTGCACGACAGCATAGCTGTCTGAGGAAGCTGGAGTTGACCATTGCCCTACAGACCAGTGTTCCTACACTTTAATGCCCAGCCATGTGTCTGGACAATCTGCCTCTGCCTGTGGAACCTAGTTTATGTCGAAGTTGCTGGTTCTTTGCTAATGCTCTTTTTCTCTACTTTGTCTGCTACATTGTTTGCTCCCTACTGTGCCGATGCATCGATGAAGGCAGGAACCCCTGCACCATAATACTGTAAGTAAGACATGTGTTAAGGTGACATTTTATTGCCATTCTTCATCTAAAAGAAACTTCATGCAATTTAATCGGGCAATTGGATTGTCTGGACTAGGATGTAACATGAACCTCTCATACACATCAGAAAGAGGCCATTGCGTTCCCCACCCTTTTCCTTATTGTCATCGTCATCATACTAGTATACCACAGAATTCAGGCCAGATGGACTTTGCACTCAAGAAGGGTCAGGTGTCTTCTTGGCAAAATGGGAATAAAATGTCGCTATTTTTAATGCATAGGATAATAAGCTTTCTCTTCATACTTACAATATATCGTATATGATTAAAAATAGAAAGTGAAGACAATCAATACCTACTGAGAGAACACTCAAAACTTGATGTGTGTTGTTTAAGATTTTGGAGCATGCAGCTTATTTAAAATGTTTAGATTTTAACCCTATGCATCTACATCGTTTATTTTTTTTGCAGAGCTGGCGTCATCTGCGTCCCATTGCTGCTGTTGTTGGCTGGGGTAGAACTCTTATTGGGATAACATTACGATTGAAAGATTCGTCAAGGATAACCTTTCCGGATCAGGTGAGTTGTGTACCATACAGGCTTTCAAAATAGTATTATTAATAAAACATTTATTGCCATCACTCAAACTTCGGTACAAGATCCAGAAAAAATGTAACATTTATATTTTCTTACAGCGGAGAATTTCCTGACGACAATGATCACCTGAAGTAGGAGATCTCATGATGGCCTGCTTCATCTCGACATGATCTATAAAACTCTCCAGCGTGCAGCAAAAGAAGGACAAAATTGAAGTCGACAAATCCTCCTACAAACCTTGATTTGATATTTTGAAAATACATCCCACCATTATATTTTACTTAGCTCAATTTCAAAAGAGTTCAGCAGCATGAGCAAAATATTAGGGGGAGTAAATTCGTATCTGCCTCATATTTTAAAAATTAAAATGCAGAGTATGTGCCTGAAACTTCACATGAAGCTTTAGGCGCATGATCACATGCAATGTGTTGTTCCTTAGTTGTAGGAAATAATGGATTCGATTTGGACATAATTATCCGATTAACGTATTTAAAATTTTGAATCGCCGATAGCGCCCACAGTGTCTGTAATGTACAGGTTCTACATTGTGATTTTTTAACAAGTTGGGATTGGCATCACTTTTGCTGTATGTTAACTGTCTTCGAAAATAGCATAAATACAAAAGTTTAAAAATCATATTAAAACTTGATGTAACGGCTTAAATACTGTAGTTTCTCCATCTTTTCTGCCTCCCCGTCCCCTCAACTTCCAGGCACAATAAGAATAACTCATAACCAATATATCTGCCACCTGCCAACCTCAGTCACTTACAAAATCGCCAGATCAAATACCAGATCTCAGAAATAAACACCTACGATCACACAGAAGGTCTAATGCTAGTTGCTTCTAGTGTCCAAATAATTATAATTTATTACAGTGTAAAGTGCAAATATTTTAAGCCTATTTCCAAGCATTGGTTCGCATCGTGTGGTATCCCTGCCGCCTCCATTCCTCTTCCTTGCTTCTGATTGGACCATGAGCCATTAACATCTTCAAGAAAGCGTCACTGTCTGGGAAGCCAGTGAGGCTCATTCGCAGCTGAAGTTGGCCATTGCTGCAGAGGACAGTGTGAACCACTTCGAAGTCCTTCGCCATGGCCCCGTACGATCCACCTTCGGAGATTTCTTCACTGGCCGATGTCTTTTCTTACGCGATCTTACTCATATTCGTCTCCTGTTGTGGCCACCAGATATGGCGTATGATCGTGCCGGACCCCACCAGCATAGGGAAGTAAGTACACTGCACTATAGTTAGAGGTGGCTAATAGATGAAGGATAGGATGTCCCATAGACGTATTGTTACACTCTGTTGACATTTTTTTTACGCCGCTCCTTCAAATACGTTCGTGTAATATTCTGAGACAAACCCCATGCAATTGAATGCCAGTGCACGTGTATGTAACTCGAAACACGTTATCGGAGTGAGGTCATTGCATTTTCCGCCATTTCCTTTGTCATTGTCATCATCCTTCCACAATTTATTAATATCCAGGCCAGCTGGACTTTGCACTCAAGGAGGGTCAGGTGTCATCCTTTTAAGAAGGACAAGTTTTGAGTACCATGCAACTAAATTGTTATTTTATTTGCAGCATTATCGCCATCTGCGTTATACTCCTGTTAATTACGGTTGCACGATGCCTCCAGTACCTTACTGGTTAATATGACAATTGAAGGAGTCATCTAGAAAAACCTTATGGCTCAGGTGAGTTACACATACTGTAATGCATTACTGCCTACAAAACAGCATCGCATATTTATGATACAATTATTTCCGTTTTTTGAGAGTACCGGTAGGTCAGAGAAAATAGCATACTGTACAAAGGGATATGAGAGAAATGAAGGGAGAGAATGAAGAGAAATGAAGAAGAAATGAAAATTTTTGCCATAACGAGATATACAATAGTTCCATAATTGAACAATTATTATAATAATTGTTCAATTTTCAATGCCAACATTTTACGCGGCGATAAAAAATATTGTTAAAATGCTAATATAATTTTATTCCCTTACAGTCGAAATTTCCGGAGGACAACAATCCCGCTGAAGAAAATATCTCATCACATTCTGCAACTCTCACCTGCCTGCACCACAAGATGCATGACAAAATTGAAACATGAAAATATTTGCAACTTGATATGTTGAAAACGCATCCCACTATAGCAACAAGGCTCCATATAAGAATGGTTCAACAATTTATATTCGAGCCAAATTAGACGAATCACAGGCTATCCGTATTTTGAAAATTTACATGCTGCAGCAGACACAATATGGTGTTACATAAGCAAAATTATAAATTATAAATCAACATTTTCTTTCCGTCAAAATTAGACTTTCTTAAGAAGTGAATAGTAACGAATGTGAGTCTTTCCCCCATGTAACCTTACACATGTTGTTGCCTCATTATGCATTATTAAACCTTGAATTTTGAAGTTTCTGACTGTTGAATTTGAAGTGCAGAAGGAGAAGTTTTGCAGCATTTGCATCATGTGCCTCATGCTCCTGTTATGCGGTGATAGAAGGCTTCAGGTACCCTGGATAATGTGACAATTGAAAGAAGGTAATATTGGAAAACCTTTTGGCTCAAGGTGAGTTACATATCTTACATTACTGCTTGCAAAAGATCATCACATATGTAATAACTAATAATTGCCATTCTTTAATGGTCGGTCGGTGATAATGGTACAAAAGGACTTGAGAGAAATTAAAGGAGAAAAATAATTGATCCAGAATGTACGGTCATCACCCCCAGTATCAGCATCACATAAGTTTGAAATTCGCGCATGCAGGAGTGCCAACAAAAATATTGAGCATCAACGAAGCTGTTTGATAAGCAACATCTCAACAATGGATTATTCTCAACTCATAATTACATAGAAGCTCCTTAGCCTCATTACGTATATTAAAACACAATAATCTAGCAGTTATATTTTGTCTGGGAATTTCCCTCGTCTACTGCTGAGCCAGTCGCAGGATAAGTCAAAGGTGACTGATAGGCGCTGCACTATATTGTCAGAATAATCTTCCTCAGAGTTTTGCAAAGGGGAATTGCACGTGACGGATACAAGGACACAAGTACAATCTGCAGCGAAAATATCCGCCACATTGTGTCGTTAGCAGAAATGTAACAGAATAGTGTTTTAACCATGCCTTGCGATGGAGGTATTTCTTTGGCTAGTTACGGGTGCTCTCGTACTTTTTTGGCTTTCTTGGGCAGTGCAAATTTGTCGTCGGAATTGCATCTATGGCCGACCAGCAATTTTTTGCGACGTGTGAGATATAAAGTTATACGGTGTCGTAAAATACTGGAATGAATAGCCTCTCTTCTGCTCAGGTTCTGCATCTTGTTTTGTCCATGTGATGCCCTCGTCCGAATCGTGTCCAGGTATGTTGGAAATACACAGGACATCGCAAGAAGGCACACTTCACGTCAAGTAAGTACTCATATAATGACAGCGTGCTCCTTAAGTAAAGGTACTTTTAACCATATGCTACCCTTTTTTTTCAAAAATTATGCCTGCTAATTTTAGGTTGGCCCATCATTTTTCATCCCTGCACAACTTTGGTTACACTATTGATATCCAGTGTCGGGTCATTCCCAATTTATTCATTGTAATTCAGAATTTTTAATTGACTATTCAACTTGGCTTAACGTGAGCAGCTACATTTTCTAACTGCTATAGACTAAAGAGTCACTGTTCCAAATAATAGGCTTATGGCGAAATTATCAGTTAAAATCTAATCTCGGTAGGATCAAGTTTGTATGTGCAATCACGCAAAATACATTAATTTTACCAGCAGACCTTTCCAACAACGTCGATATTGCATCACAACAGAGCCCCCACCATAATAATATATCCCCAACAATCACAATCAAATGGTCAAAGTCACCGATCAAGCGAACCAGATGAACCCAATCGTCGGAGGCAAGAAACACGAGCATCTGAAGCTCCACCTGCCTACGAAGAGTCATGGTCAGCAAGGCCTCCGCCGTACTTCATGAACACGAGGTACCAGCAACAACAGGCACACACAATGCCGCCTAACTACGGAAGCTGTCAGTCATCGACATCGACACACCATCCAAGTTATGTCACACCTCCGACAGCGCCGCAAATGGCACGACCCACCCAGAAGTCGCAGAGTTACTACTTCAGGTCACGGCAACAATTGTCAAGTAACGGAGCCAATCAATCATCATCGCAACGCACACCTGACCAAGTACCATCTACACAACGTCGTAGCTACAGAGGACACCAGTCACAGTCACGAACAAGGGCACTAAATTACGGATATCACCAGGCAAATCCCGCACCACCATTGCAACAAAGAACTGCAACTACCCAACAGTTGCGGGGGGTTATTTACCAGTCACAAGGGCCTGGACGGACCAATAGGCAAGAAGCATCCGGGAGGGGGTCTGTAACACCCGGAACTCATACACAGCACAGTGGGAGACAGCAATTTACACGAGTACATCAGTTTAATTATATTTTGTGATTCAGACTAAGACCACTTGAAAGTGCAACAGTGACAATATAATTACAAGTAGCTTCAGGATTCTTACTACTTGTAAAAACTATTATCAAAATTGCAATGAAAAAGCTGCATACCAATATTAGAGTGTATACAACATGAGTGAGGAATAAATGACAAATTAAAAGTAATGCAAATTTTTAAAATTTCTTCAGATGCACTGTTTCCCATAGTCCTGTACAGTTTTATGTGGTGTTGAAAAACATTACCCTGCATATCTCATGTTTGAAAAGTTCTTCAGAGCTGTAACTCCCACTCATTATGAACCAATCAGCCGTCCCCAAAATATGCTGTACGCATTACCTGCCAACTCATTTTAGTGTACCTTTTGTTCCTGATGTGCAGTGTAATCAAAGTAAATCTGGAGTGTCCCAGGATATCAAGAACTTCACGATGATTACATGAAGAGTGAGAATATTCAGAACAATGGAATTACATAACTATTCGTAATATATTGCAACTAATGGTGCAACCATCTGGTAACTCCCCCCAACATGTGAGTTACATTGTCTTCAGGGCCGCACATGTAATTGATGTCCTTAAACCTTTCACCAATAAGGGATGCCCGAGTAATCTCTTATCATTGCTTGGCGCAACCTGGGTAACTGTACCTGTAGTGATTACACATCCGCAATTTATACAGTACAACTGTGTGCTACACGGAAGCGGCAGTCCACTGGGCATTCAACCGAAGAGCAAGAAATGGAAGCAGATACCAATCAAACGGTGTTACTTACATCGGCATCATGTACTGGAGCGTCCAGAGGCTGCTGGCCAAATGGCCAGTTTCTTTGCTGTCCACCCAATAATGACATCTGCTGTACTGGACCATCATTCATCTGGAATAAGACAAGAATATACACCTTTGTAGGAGGTAATGAAGTTGGCTTTTTAGTAATGTGAAAGTAATGGCCCAATATTTATATTAACTGCATCACTAAGCAGGTACAGTATTTTGAATAATTGGGTTCGTTTCAATGCTGATATCGCCAAATACTCGTTACTCTCGATGTTTTCATAGTTCTGGCTATGGCCTGCTTTCCATATCAGATGTGCGTCATAAAATCTCATAGGTTCAACAAACACTTTTGGGATAAGGTACACAAAGCCATTATCATTGATTAGAAAAAGAGTATACACCACATGTTATTTTTACCAAAAAATGATAGCTATGACGCTGATAGTACTAATAGCATATGTACTGCATGTATGTACTATAAATGGAGTTTGAAACCCGTTCCTTTCGTGGACGATTTTCGTGTAAGCAATAGTCAAAATCTCACCAGATACTAATGAAAGCAACTTTCATTTTCAGCTGCAATGGTCGTTGGACTCCTGCTTTTAATCCTCTGCCGAAGATGCATCCAATGCCGCCGTCAAAGGAGCAGCAGCGCACGTTCAAACCAGATCAGATCAGATCTTCTTCAAGTATCAGTAGAGCAGGTAATGTACTTCACGTACTCACTGGTTAAAATGTTTGAGCCTCTTATGTAACATTATTGCTAAGGGTTTGCACATTGGGAAATGTTTGCGTATTGCGTGATATTCAAATTGTGGGCAATAATTGTTTCGATGCAAATTTTCTCAATCGTTGAGATAACATTACAATCAAGATTAATGGTAAATGTATTTTTCAGGGAGTACCACGAACTCCTCCCCCACCATGGAGTCCTCCAGATGACAAGTCATGGCTGTATGTCTGGTCCATTCCTCCACCGTCGTATGAACAGGCAGTGAGAAATGAACAGCAAGCGCAACAAGTGCAACAAGTACCAACTGCTTAGTTACCAATAATTGCAATAATTATAAGGAGGGTCTTCCATTTTAAGAATCGCTCACCTGAAAAGCTGATGTGACTTAAATTTTCTCACAAAGTAGTGTCCGGACTGTGATAATTTTTGTAAGTGCAATGTATGAACTTGGTAATAGTGGGAACATTGTCTAATAAACATTTATATATTACACAAACGACAATTTGTCAGCATTATTGCATCACTTTGGAGTCATTTTGGACAAAAAGAAGTGAGGTCATGCGAAAATCATATGACGATTGGTCCATTAGTCATTATTTGTGGTTTACTCTTTGACTGCTTCATACCACCAGAACACACTAAAGACGGCTCTTTTGGTGCTGCCACAATTACCTGCAACATTTTAACCGCAGAGCATCGACTGTAACAAATGGGGACATCTGAAACTGATGTTATGTTGGTGATAGCTGTGGTGGCATTTTGCCTCATCTGTGGAGCCTTTTTGTGGGTCTGCCAACATCTCTTCCTGGATTGCGAACCTGAGAATCCCTGGCATGAGTGCTTGGGTGCTTGCTGCTGGTACTCGTAAGTACATTCCTTTTTGCATGTTATTGTTCGCCGGTACAATGCGGATGCAAACAAAGGCCAGTCTCATTGACAGAGTGATTAAAATTCCTTCCTGGTATTGAGCCAGGCATACGTGAAATAGTCAGGGCCAGACAGTAGATAATTTGCACTTCAAGTGAAGTGTCATTTGTACCCTATCACATTTAATCTAATTATGGATAAATATTTCCTTATAAAACTTCATTTCTTGTAAGGACTTCCACTGTGTGCTGCCCTCTCTTCGTTTTGTTTCGTGCCTGCGACAAATTGGAGGAACATGTCAAAATGCCTCCCTTCACTCCTGATGGAGCTCTTGGACTGCCACCATCACGGCCACCAACACAATGGGTGTGTACAAAGGTAAGAAATTGTTCTAATTTCGTCACCCTTAACAAAATAATTAAGATATTCATTGCTCATTGCAGCTGATGCAAGCAGGTACTCATATGTAATGAGTCATTGAATCACATGCTTCTCCAACATTACACTGATATTTTTTGGGCAAAAATTGTTTATTGTCTGCACCATTCTAGATATATAGTCTAATAGTAAAAATAATGCTTTTTTTCTTGCTACATATGTAATACAACTCTCAATTACGTATTACTTCCTTGACACTCACAGTAGGACCCGTCAATAGAGATTTGACTCACGAGGAAAGTAACTGATATGTAATGACTCATTACATTTCATACTGACATTATCATGAGTATATCCATCCAGTTAAGAAACTGTTACGTACTGCTGCTGATGTGTCATTTACTAAAATAGCCTGTAGAGGCGTGCACAGAAAGGTCAATAGGCACAAAAATTAAATTATTTACGTGACATTTCTCAAAAGTACTTAAATATTTTACAACTGGCTGCAATGTGACTCTGTAACGCAGATGAACGATGATTTGTTTAAATCTGCTTTCTTCAGCAATAAAGAAGCATTATTACATTTTGTGTAGTTGTATTATTGTTCTTTAACATCTCTCGTTGTTTTCACTATTTGCAGCCCCCTTCAAGATCATGCCAGTCTGAGATGCCATCGACAGTGGCAACGGCACCGGCACTGGCACCGACATCCAAGACACTATTACTGTCATACAATGAAGGTTTCAAAGATGTTGAAAAACAGCTAAACTAAATGCATGTCCCAAAATTTGACCGTCTTGCTTTGTGTCTATACAATCACATCCTGTATACAAAGAGGCAAGTCTCAAGAAAAGCCAATTAATTACAGCAATTACTGTTAATTAATGAAGTAACCCAGAGTCGCATATGCATTAGTCATATGAGGTCCCACAATAAGGTTGGTATTGTTAACGCATTTGTTATTGATGCTCAGGTATTATTTCCTCATTATCGCATCTTGAAGAACAAATTCCAGTGATGGTAATTATTTCAATGCTATACTTTTCTATTTGAAATTTGTCACTGGAGAAGAAATAATGTGGCAATATCTGGATATCAATCCACGGATTTGCCAACAATGCAGCAGTCAATTCGGAGGTTCTAGACATATCATGAATACATCTAGTAACATGGAAATTACCAAATTTTTTTCGTAGCTGTGTCTAAAGTAATAACCTCAAAGTTCTCTGAAAACATTGCTCAGAGTGGTGCACAATCCAAGTGCCCAATTCAAAAGGGAAGGTAGCCGAAGAGTATGTTTCGTATTATTACATGCTAACAATCTATAAAATATGTTTATTGTTTCAGGCACAGAAAGCCCATGAATAGTTACTGTAATATTTGGGGTAAAATGCGCAATAATTATTGTACAAAATATTAAGTAACAGAATGGGAATATATTTTGCGTAATTTTGAGTTCCCAGGACATTGCTAAATGTGGTTCAAGATTGTTGTATGAGAAGTGTCTGACATCTCATCCCACACCTATGGACTTTTCTAACAAAATCCCGTAGTCTATGCTTTTGCAACTGCAATTCCAGACCGGAAAGATGTGCATAACTGAATTATGTTTCCTATAAACTTGTGTCTTTGAACATGATTAATCAATTGAATTAGAAATAGAAGATTCACCGAGTCTCACTCAATTATGGGCAGAAACAGAAAGGAACCAAGAAAACGCAATGTACCACTGTACTACAGGGCTCTCAATGTTCTTAACACTATTGCAGGAACTGCAAGTGTCAACACATGCGGATACCATTCCATGTGCACCATCGTATACGCAACTTGCAATAGCCTGTAATATTCCCTGTAAATAAGCTCATGATGTAAAACGTTGTATATGGTCATCTAATACATATTTCTAGACGTATGTCTGTCTCTCCTGTTATTCGCTATGCAAATC
>JYFJ02006132.1:0-21148 GCA_000934665.2 Catajapyx aquilonaris | reverse complement strand
TCCTTACATTGACCCAATGAATGTTGAAGTGCACCTGCAGGAAACTCCAGATGACAACCTTCAAGGAGTAGAATTTGAACCAGATGAATAGGTAATAAAGATTAATAGATAATTTAATGCAATAACCATTGAGTTCCTGAGACTTATTGTAGTCTACTACTCCCCCTATTACCTGCGGAGGTCATTAGCATGCTCCCTGTAGGTCCTACCTCGAAATGCCCCTATCTAACATTGATCAGGATCGTCTGGGGTACAACATATCCAATTTTCACGCAAATCGAACGGAAGGCCACTCGCCCATATATTTTGTGCCTCCTCCTTTGCCGCCAAGGTCAGATTTTTTCCCTTTTCGAAGTTTATTTTTCAGTTGCCGCAAAAAGATGATTTCATTCAAGTTAATCTGGTTAATCCGGTTTATTTATGCAAGATTTTGTAGTCCAAAACTCGCGATTTTTCACGTGAGAGAAAATTTAAAAAGCCACATGGAAACCACGTAACATAGTGGGAAAACGCTATAGTTTTGCCAGCAGAATTTTTTAAAGCTACCGTATCAGCATATGATAGGCCTGTCTTATTAGGGTTAAAGGGTCCTAGAGCCAAAAAACATTACATTCACAAAATAAAAGTTAGTGTTAGCTTCTGGTAATTTTCTAGCTGTTTAGTGTTAGCAATTTATTGAAGTCAACTCTTTTTTTTTTTTTTTAAGCTAGTGGATTAGTGGTTAGCGAAGCTAAACTTTCCATTTGCTGTGCCCACCACTGGGTATGTCAACATCAGATTAACCCAGCGGCTCTCAAACTGTGGGGCGTGCTACGGGGTTTCAGGGGGGGCACGGTGGCGTGCGTACGTACCCTCACGATGCAGAATTGTACTGTACTGATTGTGGCATGTACAAATTGTATTTTTTTTAAAAAGGCGAGTAACGAGCAACGGAGATAGAGAGGATGGAATATTATTTCCGGCTATGAATCATGACCGCTCATAAAGCGGATGTTGTTTTGTCATAAGTAAGACGAGAGTCACATGAGCCGCCAGGTAGCCGCACATGTTTCACGTTATCTTGCCAGATACCCAGGCAGCGAGGTGCTTCATTGTGGCGACGCCACATGGCCGTGTTTTCCCTTCAGAGGAGTCAGTCCAAAGCCACACTTCTCTGTTGTCAATAGCTCGGTCAGTAGTCCTGCAGTAGTGACTTGAGTAGTCTCAATATAGCGAATAACAATAACGATATAGAATTTTGAATTATAGATGGATAGGTACCTCAGTGTTGGTGCCAGTGCCAGCGGGAGCAAGAGGAAAGCAGGACGAGGAAAGCTCACGTGAGAAGTGTTATTCAAAGACTCGGAAGTACGACAAGAACTATCTGAGACTGGGTTTCACGAGCACAATTATTATCGAAGGCGAAGAAAGACCCCAATGTGTAGTTTGCTTGAAAGTGTTGGCTGCAGACAGCATGAAACTTAACAAGTTGAAGAGACATTTTGAAACCAACCATAGTGGTTTGAAGGATAAGCCTGTGGAGTTTTTGAACGTAAGTTAAGTCATTTTAAGCTTGAAAAAAAATCATTCACATCAGCTGCTTCGATTTCGAGGAAGGCATTGCTAGCGTCGTATCAACTTTCTCTCCATGTCGCAAAAAGTAAGAAACCACACAACATTGCCGAGACATTGGTTCTCCCAGCAGCTGTAGACTAGTAAAGACAATGATTGGTGCAGAAGCAGCCAAACAATTGGAAACAATCCCTCATTACAATGACACTGTCTCTCGGAGGATAGGTGACATGGCACAAGATGTTGAACAACTCTCTGAGACCATAAGGGGGAAGAAATTTGCCTTGCAACTCGATGAGGCAACGGATGTTGCAAGTGATGCCCATTTAATTGCATACGTGCGTTATGTGTCAGGAGAGGACTTAAGTGAGGAACTTCTCTTTTGCAAACCCATCGAACGCCGTGCAACAGCTCAGGAACTGTTCAATATTGTGCACTCCTTCTTTGACGAAAATAGTTGGCAATGGGAAGATTGCATTGGCATCTGCACAGATGGGGCTCCAGTAATGTCGGGTAAAAGAATGGGCCTTCAAGCACTTGTCAAAAATGTTGCTCCGCACTGTGTTTGGACACACTGTATGATACACAGGGAGGCTCTCGTAGCGAAAACGATCAATGCAGAGCTGAATGAAGTTTTGCAAGAAGTAATGAAAATGGTGAATTTCATTAAAAATGCGCCAGTGAGAGCCAGACTGTTTTCATTGATTTGTGTAGATATGGGAGCAGAATACGACACACTACTGTACTTCTGCGAAGCACGGTGGCTTTCTCGTGGGAAGGAGCTCACAAGGCTATTTGAACTCAGAGAAGAAATAAGGATTTTCTTGTCAGGAAATAACTATTCCACATCCCACTTATTGCTGGACAATCGTTGGCTCTTGTTGCTCGCTTATTTGACTGACATCTTCGAGAAATTCAACGCGCTTAACACGTCTTTGCAAGGAGATAACATGAACATTCTGCATTCTCAGGAGAAAAAACTTGGTTTCATTTGCAAATTGCAAATGTGGAAATCCAGGGCTCAGCAAGAGGTATATGACATGTTTCCCAATGTCAATATTTTTGCAAAAAGGAACGGAATAGATCAGTGTCAAATAGGGGAAGTGATTGTGAGTCACCTCACCGTCCTGGAAGAGAAATTTCAGGAGTACTTCAAGATTGATATGAGCTTAAACGCCTGGATTCAGAACCCTTTTGAAAGCAAATTGGACAATGGACTTCCTACGGAGGAAGAAGAGCAGCTGATAGATTTATCTGCAGACAGTGCATTGAAACACGAATTTACGACGACAGCAAGCCTAGCCAAATTCTGGATCAAGAGAGGTCAAGAATACCCGCAACTTTCTTCCAAAGCCGTAGAGGTGTTGCTGCCGTTTTCAACGACATATTTATGCGAGAGAGGTTTCTCAACACTGGCCGCCATCAAGTCCAAGTATAGAAGACGTTTGAACGTCGAAAAGGACCTCCGAGTGGCTCTCAGCAACATTCCACCCCGAATCCAAAAATTATGTGACAGTAAACAGGCGCACAAGTCGCACTAATTTGGCAAGTACAGGAGTAAGTATAGCTTAGGAATGGACATAGTACTGTACGTACCAAATTACCAAATACTTACTAGTGCATAGATGGGTGGGGGATGTAAAAAAAAAANGGGGGGGGGGAATTACTTTCCAGGGGGGCCCGATGTGGCAAAGTTTGAGAACCGCTGGATTAACCCATGCCAAAAGCAACGCAATGTGAATTGCCACATTTAATTGGCATTATGGCTTAAATACAATTAAAAGTATATTTGCACTGTAGATTACTGGTATCGATTTTGTTTGCATAAACTAGTTGATAACCTATCATTGATTGAGCACTTAAAAAATGGATATTGGCAGCCACTAGAAAGCATCTTTCAATCAGCAATGGCCCAGCGGGCAATGTACCATGTTCGTCTAAAAAAAAGTACGGTCTTGATAACACAAGGTTAAGAGCCTAAGCTTGGTCTATAAAGCAGGCTGCATGAGTTATATTTCTTAGTGCAGAAGTCACAGTTTCTCGTCAATAACCCTAATCTTAACCCTGGAACCGTGACGCGGGCTCTTTTAGGACCCCAAAGAAATTAAAATGCATTAAAATGATCATTACAATGAACTTTTGCCATTTAAAAAAAGTATATAACAGGAAGTGCAGGTTTATTTTGAATTAGCGATCATTTTAGCCATTGTTCAAAGAATGATTGCATATAGTCAATACATTGACAAGTATGATATAAAAATTAATAACAATTAAAATATGGATAGGTTCCTAAACGACCCCACGTCACTGTTGCCGTAACTTTCAGGCACGTCACGGTTCCAGGGTTAAGGATGCAGTTTAATCTGCTTGGTGTCTGCTTAATGCAATTTAAAAAGTATGGAACATTTAAGCGCATTTTTAAAATGACGAAAAATGAATCTGCTTCTCTCCATTTCACCTTATTACATTTGCTGGCTTGGAGTGACTGATTCCACATGAATATACTTGCCATCGTTCCAGAAAACTGACTCGGCCGTTGGTACCAATTCGAACCATTACTACTGGCCAAACAGGGGCACAGATGTTCCATGAGGCCATTGCAGTACAGAAAGCAGCGTTGTGTCAGCTGCTTCTCCTGTGCCTGCAACCGGATCTTAACAACGTCCAGTGGAGTCACTGTAAATCCAGGCGCAATTAGTGCCATGCCAATATCAACCCAAGAACACCATACTTAGCAAGGACGTGAGAAGTGCCCCAGAACATGCCGAAATCATCATCTGGGACGTGGTCGCGTCGTACTCCTTGTCCATGTCTAACGACAAAAGGGCAATCACACTACCAATCGAAAGACCAATGCCCTTGACGAAACAACGGATAAGAAGGCCGCCATGCCATCCTCATGCTCTTCCTGGCATCCCTAACCAATAACCTATGGGTTCAACTTTGGCTAAAGGTCAAGCCAAAACCTCAATTATTATTCAAAAATAATATTAAATTATAAGCCTGAAGGGCAAAGAACGCCTGGAATCATTGGATGATATCGACAACTGATGAAGTAGTCGTGTCAGGCGATCAGTCAGGTGGCGGCCATTTTGGGTGCTGCAGGTTCGTTCGGTCGGTCGCTGGCGCTGGGCATATACGCTGTTGCACGTTCTCTCCTTCGAGAGACACCTCGGTCATCCCTGCTTTTTGCGTCAGACTCCCGAAGGAAGGTTCAGGAGAAGTGATCGGTTGCCTCGCACAGTAGCACCATGTGTGGAGGATTTACTTGTTCCAAAAATGCGCTTATGGCGCTCAACATCCTTTACATAGTGAGTCATGGCGGGGGGATTATATATTTGCGTTGATCAGAGGAACGGTACGTGGCGATTGTTTCGTTTGATAAGGGTGTAATTAAAACACCGGAAGGAACGGATCATTGTGGCATTTTGTGTCAGGATGTTGCATTTTTGTATGTTCGGTAGCTGACTCCATTATGGCTGTCAGATGGTGTTCAGCTGCTGTACAAACCCTACCATTAGTGACTGTATATGTTAATCACTAAAGTTGTAATGGTAGACTTGTTGAGTGAACATTATAGTTTTATTGGTAGTGGATAGTCGGCAGCTGTCTCTTAACTTAACAAGTCGAAAATTGACGGAAGAGCAATGGATTGTTACGTCTAATCTTACAAGCATTATTTTAACTGACTGGAGGAAAAACCAATCATAAAACAATTTTACAGTATGCAACTTTGCATACGAAGAAGCTACAGTTCTGCCATCCAAATCATTATTCTACCCATTTTTGATCCATACCTTGCACCTATAATAATTCATGCATGATTGTACAGTTCTGAAATAAACTGCCTTATATGTTATGCCCCCGCAGCAGTGCCAAGCGGTCAGGCAAGTGGTTGCAGATAGAAGCATGCATGCATCAAGTGGTGCTCAGGCACATTTCCACTTGTTCTCTTGCATGTGCACTATGTGCCAGGGTAAAGGCAGTGTTTCCAGCACTGTAATTGTGATACACCACTTCACCAAAGCTACTTTCGTTTGAAGCTATATTATCCAGTGCATTAAAAGCCATTTTGTCTAAAGGAATTCTTGTCGAAATGACAATTTTCTCCAACATATTTCGTCTAAGTATACATTATTAGTCTCGTGGAATTCTTTTGCAGCAATCATGATTTTGTTAAAAAAAATTGTGCAAAATAAAAGGCACAGTAGAAGGTAGATCCTGAATGGAGGATTTATATCTTGTCTTCTAAAGAAATGGTAAATTGTATGAGAATTCCATGAGATGAAGGGCGGCACGGTGGTGTAGTGGTTAGTGCCGCAGCCTTCCACCTCCAAGGTCCCGAGTTCGATCCCTGGATCGGACAGAGGATACTTATGTGGATAGAGTTTCGATGGGTTCTCTCCGTGTTTGCGTGGGCTTTCTCGGGGTTCTTCCGTTTCCTCCCACTATCAAAATCCGTCACAGCAAAGGCAAGATTAAAGTCAGTCAATTAAAATATGATCCCCTAAAAAGCCCAAGGAGGCTTATCACGGGGTATCCATTATTATTTATTTATTTATTTATAATTCCATGAGATGAAATGTGTTAAGGCAAAATCATTGGACAAGTTGTCTTATTTGGATGAAAATGGTTTGGGCAAAGTTTTGTATAACTGTCAGTGTGTGTAAATCATTTGCATTTGTGCAAGAATGATGGTGCTTTCACATAGGCACTTTATTGAGGAGAAATTATTCCTTTGGGACGGCATCCTTTCTGTCTAATTTAAATGTATAACTATCACACTTGACTGCACATGTGGAATTTTGACCCTGAACTTAGAGCTGCAATGCATATGAGTCTGAGTCATGAATAACAACTGATAACGCTCTCCACACACTTCATATTACAGTCCAGTAACCCTGACTGATAATTTTTGTGTTTTTTGCAGGTGGTGGCCTTTGCACTGGTGGGTGTAGTTGCTGAATGGGGAAGAGTTCAGGCAGTCAACAGCCTTCCAATTGTTGGGGGCATCATAGCATGTGGAGTGTTTCTTCTCATTGTAGCTATTGTTGGCCTTCTGGGAGCCATAAAGCACCACCAGGTGCTTCTATTCTTCGTATCCTTTTCATATGATTATTGTCATCTCATACAACACTGATGAAAAATCTTAACTGGAGATTTCAGTACATGGTAGTCTTGTTTTTGATCTTCCTGGTGCAATTCAGCGTTGCCTGTGCTTGCTTAGCAGTTAGTGAAGCGACTCAAAAGGAGTTGGCTAAGAAAGTATGTTGATTTGTGTAAGTTAAAGAGTTAAAGAATTAACTTAACTTTTCTGTCCAGGGATGGTCAAGTGCTAGCAATAACACCCGAAGCGTGGCTCAGAGGATGTTGGGGTGTTGTGGTTTTGAAAAGTGGAAAGATGCGGATGAAGATATGGGGCACCCATCTTGTGAAGATGTGCCAGCCTGCTGCCCTGCCCCTGTATCTGGAGAATGTTGCAATGACATGACAAGTGGATGCACATGCGATCCATGTATGACTAAGATGCACAAGAGTATTGGAGTTGGTTTCCAGGTCATTGGAGGAATCGGACTCTTCTTCAGCTTTACAGAGGTGGGTGGTAATATTCAGAGTAAGACTTTTTTACCAGTCGCTAATTTTGTTGTTTTGTTGACACACTGCCTCAGAGTTTACCCCCTTCCCCCTGCCAGACATGGCACAGCCAGCTGTTTAACGGAAGGGGAAAACCCATGTGGAAATTTGGATTTGCAAGATACATGTGAAATACTAGAGAATTAGGACACATGTTAAAGAAACATGAGTGCAATTTAATTGGCCCCAAAACAATCATACCCTTGATTGGACAATTGCATTGCTTTCTTGCTGCCATTAAAGTAACAATTTTAAAAAGTGATGCTCTAACGTGGCAAGTTTTTCCATCACATTCGAAAGGACCATGTTACTCTCCCTGCACCCATATGCAAGTTTTGTCTTACCCGAGTTCATCATATTGGGGTTTTACTGTATTTTGTTAGGAATTGAAGGGTGCTTGTAGATAACCTTTATGTAGGCCTACTTATAATTTTTTTTAATGTACTTATAAGTGCTTATAAGAAATGTCCTGTCACACACCTTCTAAAACTTGAATCAGTAGTTCTATAACCTGTTGATGGCGGAGTTTTTGGCAGGTTTTTGGGCAGGTTTTTTCTTCTTTGTCCAAAATTTGATGTAGGAGTGATATTAACTTCGCACCAAAATTAATCATTTTAATTCGTGGTGGTCCTTTTAAATGTAAACTGCCGGAAAAATTCATCTACAGGGTGTTGCAGACATAATTTTTTTAGAATCGTTTGGCTTGCATAACGTCAATAGACCTAACAAGTTTACATAATCACTATACACTGTTATAATGGTTGCATAATATTGCCACAACACTGTACCTTTGAGAAACTCCCAAAGGTCCAGACTTGACGGACACCCTGTACGCAGTGCATTTTTTTACGTGAAAGATGACGCGGCAGCCGCATGGCCTTGGCATGTTCGACTCAGCTTTGCTCCCACCCATTGGATTGTGGGAAGGTCATGGTACTTTAGTCACCATCTAAGAGATGGCAGGAGTATATTGAACCAAATTTGGAACCGAAAAGTTCGAATTCTATGTGCACATTGTAGCTTGCCAAATTCAAACATCGCAGATCCTCATATGAGGCCCGTCACCCTCAACAGGTTAAGGGCAGGTCCACACGTGACCACTTCAGTCGCGCGCCACAGTCACTGCCCATTGCAGTCGCTTAGGTCCAGCACTGCAATCGCTCGAGTTGGCCACTGCAGTTGGGCAGATGTTCGCCACAGCAGGTGGGCCAGATTCAGTATGGCAACCAGTGAAAAACATTATATGGCTTTATATGCACTATTGCTACTCCTATTGAAAAGAGAGAAAAAATGCAGGGAAAACAGGAAAATTCATGTTCATCCTTTGCTCAAAAGATCATCGGTAGGACTGTACCATACATTATTCCAATATCTGAGGCAAGATGATAAAATGTTTGGTTTTTCCCCCCTGATATTTTTGACAACTGATGCATCCCAAATACCGGTATGGGCCTTGA
Source organism: Catajapyx aquilonaris (assembly GCA_000934665.2). Lineage (NCBI taxonomy): Eukaryota > Metazoa > Arthropoda > Diplura > Dicellurata > Japygidae > Catajapyx > Catajapyx aquilonaris. The sequence goes on along the minus strand of JYFJ02006132.1, from coordinate 12,506 downwards.
CTTCATATATAAAATCTCTGACATTAATTTCCTTCACTAATTGCATAAGCCACGGTGATAAAGTGCCCTTTCCTCGCGGCATGAACAAGAGTAGACATATGACTGGGCCTGTGGCGGGCGTGAGTAGCCTGTGGCTCTGTGTGCATGCACCAATGCAAAGCAATGGTCCGCTACCTAGTGGCCTGTGGCCTTGAGCGCTTGAAGAAGCCGGAGACACTTGGACCTGCCACTCAGTAGCTCTGTCGAGCAACTCCCAAGCCACTCCGGGCCCACAGACGCCTACCCTCACCACTGCTGTGGCCACGTGTGAATGCTCTCATTCAATCCTGTGTATTTCCACAAGTGGCCAGTTGCTGTAGCGCACGTCTGTCACAAAAAGTGACGTGTGAACTGGCACTAAGAGTAACAATTCATAATGCATCCCAATTTTAACATGTGTGGAATTGACTTTTTCCTGCCATTTTTAAGAACAACTCTGTTTCATGGTTTTATATTGTTATTAAATGAAACAGCCTTCTGACAAACTATGACATTAACATAAGAACAAGCAAAAGAGGCAGAGTGAGACATGTACACAAAAGGCACTTAATGGTGGAGTTTTGTCCTCATTATTCATTTATTGCAAATAGCTGCATGATGTGTAATAGTGTTGCACTAGAAGCTGGCTACATTAGAGATGTCCCTAACATCTGTGACAAATGGCCACTGACACATAACCCAAAAGTTATGAGATAATGATAAGAATTCACTGCATAGGTCCCTATTGTCCTATAATTATGTTCCATGTGTGTGGTTAAAAAAATACCATGAACTGAGTAGTTGGCATTCCTTATCTGCAGGATTCATATCCGCAGTTTCAACCAGCTATGAATAGAAAATATTTGTGGGGGAGAGAGAAACTTGACTTTCTATAAAGCAAAACTTGAATTTTCCAGATCCCAAACACTACAATACAATATAACAACTATTTGCATTGTATTTGCATTGAACTAGGAATGACATGTGATCTAGAGATGATATAAAGTGTATGAGAAGATGTGCTTAAGTTATGGGCATATACTGTATTACCTCACTTAAAAGCTGTATGTCGGTATAAAACGAGGTCGACCACCCTGCCGGTATAACCGGAGGGTGGCCGGCATGCCACAATAACTGAGGTAGATTTGCATAGTTTGAATGATTGTCAAATTTTTTTGAATGCATGTTACTGTGAAAAATGTATGAGTACAGGAGTGTGAGAATATGCAAGTTCATCTGTTGCTCATGGCATAGAGTGTGATCAATCGCATATTCAGCCTGCTATGAGAGGGGAACCCCCCTAAACATACAAAGGATCATGGCAAATTACTTCAGTCCTTCGTTTTGCTCAATAGTTCGCTGGTCTCAGATTTTGTTGGCTTCAGAGGATCACTTTATGTAGTGATATCAATTTGCCTGAGAAGCCTCTTTACTCAGATAATAAAATCCAAATCCAATGTATGAAATATCCTGATAGATATGCTTCCCTTCTTTCAGTCTTGCATTTTAATTGAAAATAATGCCGTGAAATTGGACCTTAACGAACAATCTTATGGGATGTATCAGGCAATAGAAGTGTCCTGGGCTGTATCAGCACTGTAGAACATGGTGTAATGCATTCATTTGAGTAATAATAGTTTTCACAGAGATCGTGATAATGCTGTGCTTAATGAAACCTCACGTTACACTAGGTTCTAAATACTGGTCGACCTCTACTACACCTGTATGTCGCTTTAAGTGAGGTAATATGGTACTCCGCCATTCACTTAATGTCAGCAAGTTTTGGTATCTGTGTGGATAAGAAGGGCTGACTACATGACATGGTCATGTATAAATATGCTTTTTATGTGGTATGTCAAAAATTGGTGCAACTTTGATGTATTATTTGAAGGCTGCATGTGTTGCAAAAAATAATTCAAAGTGTTAATTTTGGTGTCAGTGACCCTTTATTAAGCCGCGTTTACATGTGGGTGATTTGATCGGCGATGTCATCCCCGAGCCATGAAATCCTAATGAAAGCAGTGATTTGGGCCGAAGTAGCAATTGCATTTAAGAAGGGAGGGTATCGGCGAGGGTATCACTCAGGTCTGTTTAAAATAGACAATGGTGATGACATCCCCGGCTCGTAAACACACAGGCGATGTATAAGTGCTATCGCTTGCGTCATGACATCAGAACCACTACAACTCACGGGCGATGACATTATCGATCAAGTTGCCCACATGTAAATGGGGCTTTATTTCTAAATAGCTCACCTGGTTTGAGTACCCCCTAGACATCTAGAGGGAGGTCCTGGGATCACATTGGCATTAGCAGAATTGATAGGCTTGGGTGCATGGCTGTGGAATAATGCACTAATATGGTTTGTGGGCCTGTTATTTCATTCTTCCAGTTTCTGGGGGTTTGGCTGACAGTGCGCTACAGAAACCAGAAGGATCCACGAGGCCATCCATCAGCCTTCCTCTAGGAATCTTTCTTCTTTTACACGGGGCTTGGTGGGTTCTTTTCACCACTCTTAACTTTCACAGTTACTGGTAACTAACGATTTGTAACACATTTATTGGTGTCTGACAGTTCCTATATTTTCCTACTTGTGAAGAAGTAGACCCTGCTTTCAGGTCCACTGTAATGCATCCACAGTTTTGTAAAGATCTGTTGTGGCACCCTCTGAAACCCAAAGATTGAAGGCACAATCAAAAAATGTTCAGGAAAATTTTTACAATGCATAATAATAGAAAAATAACTGGTCATGCTTTTGCCTTTCTCAAGTCTAGCATGTCCCATTATTTTTAAAGTAGAATTCAGTTCATTGACATGTTGTGCAAGTGTTGTCATTTCGGACCATCTTGGCAGAGGAGAGTACAGGTCATGCCTCTGGCATTTGAGCAGAGATTGAGGGGGGGAGGACCCAACCAAGTGATGGTAGCAGAAACGAAATTAAAACCCCAGACTTTCCAGTGGGCAGGCCAATGGCATAACCATTAGAGCATTGTCCTCCTTCCCCATCACACTTAATTGTTAACATGCCTATGCGTTTCAGAATCGCGGGCCACGTTTGGCTGAGTCATGGGTGCAGTGTTCTCTTTGCACCGCCGATGCGGACGTCTCGCTGGAGGTCCGAACCTGAAATTTTCACAACATGGCGAGGAAGGTCCAATTGAGCCCCCGACGGAGTTTGGATCAATTAGAATAAAGGCCCGTTTCCAAAGAAGCTTCAGCTTGAAAAAAAATAACATTAGGTTGTGTCGGGAACACAAGCCGCAGCTTTTGACATGAATACGTCTTTAAAATCGGATCAGTATTGGGGGGAGTGAATTGATTGCTTATTATCAGTACTGAAGTCTGGACACATGCATGGTAATCCTAAAGTCTGGACACATTCATGGTGACCGTAAAGTCTGGACACCCATGGTGACCTTCCTAAGAATTTCCCTGCATGCCCCTGTCATGGGCCCCATGGCAGGTGCCTGACTATAACACTCTCATGCCACTTAGGGTATAGTAGACTCGGATATAATAGCCTGTAATGCTTTTCTGTAACGCTCAAGTTTGCAGCACGGTCCTACTCAGTTCAACCCCTTCAATTCAATGGGTTGAACCGAGTAGGGCCGTGCTCTACTTGGTTCAAGCCCGCTCAAGGGGTTGATTCAAGGGGTTGAATGGGTTGAAACCCCTTGATATTGAGCAGTGGATACCGCCCTTTAGCCGGTGCTTCACAGCTAGCGCCCTCAGACCGGTTTCCAAAGAATCTTTGGCTTTCCAGCTCGTGCCAGCTTGTGAAAACCAAGATGGCGATCACAACAGAGCGGAGGAGATAGCTCTTCAGGCTCAAGGTCACTCTTCTCAGTCAAATCAGTCTGTCTCTCCTCGCTGCCTCCCCCTGCATCGGCAGGGCCCTCTGCCCGAGCAGCTCCTTCCGTGACCTTCAACAGGTCATCTTTTTTTCCTCCCCTCTCCTTCCTCACTATGCCCTGGCCTCCCCACCCTGCGTCATCGCCCCGCCCCTAGCCGCCTCCCCACCGAGATTGTCCCACGTGACCCCAGGAGCCGTGCCGGATTGGTCAGAAAGACACTCTAGCTCCAGCTCCAGCTTGAAAATTGTCTTGTGCTCGATGTTCAAAGCAAGCTGAATGGGAGAGCTAAAATATCGACCCAGCGCTAGAAACGCATTGCAGCTGGAGCTAGAGCCAGAGCCAGAGCGCACTTTTTCAAGCTGAAGCTTCTTTGGAAACGGGCCTTAATAATTGTGAGATCTACAGGGGGAGGAGTTTTTGAAAAACGGCTCACGACATCTTGGCTCCGGATTTGCATTTGGGAAACATCTCGACGGTCAGCGATGGCAAAAGTTGTCCTCTCTTACTCCTCCAAAGTGTGATTAATTTGGGCTATTGGTGTTTTCTCAGCTATTTAAACCGTTTCACCACCGCACTGGGTAAAATCTGAGAGAAAAATTCGAACATAGAGCAGTTGGTTCCCTCTCCAGTTTGCCAGGGAACCTGTTCGGGCTAAATAATTTAAAAAGTGTGTGGGCATCAGGGAACCGACTGTTCTATTTCGGAAGTACTCCCTCCTATTTTACAAGGTGAGGTGGTGAAACGGTTTAAATAGCTGAGCAAACACCAATAGCCCAAATTAATCGCACTTTGGAGGAGTAAGAGAGGACAACTTTTGCCATCGCTGACCATCGAGATGTTTCCCAAATGCGAATCCGGAGCCAAGATACCGTGAGCCGTTTTTCAAAAACTCCTCCCCTTGTAGATCCCGCAATTATTATTCTAATTGATCCAAGCTCCGTCGGGGGCTCAATTGGACTAGCCATGCTGTGAAAATTTCAGGTCCAGACCTCCATCGAGAGACCCGCATAGGTGGAGCAAAGAGAACACTGCACCTATGGGGCCGTCCAGACGGGCCGACCTTAGCCGCGGCCAGCCGCGGCTGGTCGAGGCCGCGACGGTTCACCGGCAATGGCCACGGCCAGGCCTCGGCTCAGAAGTCGGCCAAGTTGGCCGACTTCCTGGAAGTTGGCTCGCTGCTTGGCCACGGCTTGGCCTCGGCGACGGATACTGCGCGTCACTTGTTTTTCGTCGCTGCCATGACTACCGGCCACTATTATAATGCGGGTGGCTGTTATTAAAATATGTGCCCGTCTGAACGGGTACCGTGGCCAGCCGTGGCTCCGCAAGCCGGTGCCGGTGCCGGCCGCGGCTAAGGTCGGCCCGTCTGGACGGCCCCTATGACTCAGCCAAACTTGGCCCACGATTCTGAAAAATCGTATAGGTATCCGGCGCCCTTAAGTGAACAACAGAGGAATCTGCTTGAAGGTTGCATTTTCATGGACTTTTCTTGTGCTGATGACAAAAATGTTGAGACTTCTTGTTATGGTTGATGCCAGAGGGCCTCGAGAGGGGTGTAACTTTTCCCTTGCTATGTAAGCCTACAATTGGCACACACTAAGAAGTGTTGTGCAATCTTTAACAGTAACCACATTCTCCTACATTTTTACTTCATATACCTTATATTAAAGTTGCTCTGAATGCAATTGCATGGTTTACTAAGAGCTTNGGGGGGGGGGGGGGGGTGTTCTTTAAAAGTATTGCCCAATGTCCTTCTTAGTAACTCGAAGCGTGTGCTGTATATTGCGAGTTGTTCTGTTCAGGTAGGAAAGTGGCAGAAAAACATATGGCACTAACGAGAACAGGAAGCTCAACTGTACTTCTGTGCACTGCTCCGCATATTGCCAGTGGCAGCCTCTCCTGGCCATCTGCAGTCTCCTACAAACAACACCTTCCTGTTGCTTGCTGTCTTTACCCCATATTTTCCACCTAATGGATGTCCATTCAAACCATTTTTGTTGCTTCCAAAAGTGTAGGTGACTTATAACATGTGTTTACCTAACTGTACGCCCCAATTGGGCTGCCCTCTGCCACCATACACTCGCCTCTCTTCAGTAGGTCTATGAGTATGCAACCCATATTTTCAGAAACATTGATGACCTAGTAGACAGTATGTCAGTTGGAACTCAGTTGCTTGACAAGCAGCATAGTTGAGAGCATCTTACTGTACACAACAGGAGGGATTGTCTTGTTTGACAGAAACTACCAGGTTTTTCTGGAAATGGCACTTTCTAGTAACTGTGGGTTCTTTTTAGTGGACATAGAAAGAGGTCTTCCAAGCTATGTAATAGGTGCACCCTTTTTGTGTAAGGAGTGTTTTACACATTCTTCTTAAGGTGGAACAGTCTTCAGCTTTTTAAGGAACAGAATTGCTTACTTCCTCATAATTTTCAACAAAAATATGTTTTGAACCATTCCTAATCTGTTCCTTTTTCAATACACCAGAATACATTTGTTCAGAATTCATAATCTTGTATGTTTGTTTGTCTTCCAGATCTTGGGTGCCGTGTTAGCTGGGCGTTACCGCAATCAGTTTGATCCAAGAGAGAAGATGGTACGCCCAGGGAGTATCTGATGGTGTGGTTGACCCAAAAGCAATCTTTTTTTTAACATTTTTTTTTCTGCCCATGGTTAAATGAATTTTAAGCGTGCAGCGGCATATGGTTAGTTTGTAGTCCAGATCAGCAACTGCTGGCTACATTCTTATCATAAACCACTGCATATACAGCTGGATTAAAATATGAGGGTGAGTGTGTGTGTGTGTGTGTCAGTGTTTTAGTACACATTCCAAGGGTAATGTTGAGGATGTGAATGTGGTAAAATTATTCTGTTAATTGTCATATTTGTTGAATAGATAACCTTACAATGGTATACAGATGTTGTTTGTTCATAGGTCATGCTTAATTTTTTTCTCTCTGTTAAAATAACATGTGCCTGTAGTGTGGAAAGAACTTACCATCTTTAAATGGGGAGCCTCTTATTGCCCATTAGGAAGTTGGCTGCTCATTAACTGTTAATGTGAACCAATGATGTGGAGACCTTTGATGATGATAAGTGAGGATATTATTCTTACTTGTTCAAAACATGTGATCATTTCCCCCTCTTTTTCCATCAGTGTTGGAAAGAGATGTGATTTAAAAAAGAATGTGTCTTCTGGGATTTGAACTGTGTCAGAAGAATTTCTTTTTTCCATGTGCTTTTCACACATCAAGCCTGATTCACAATGTGAACTAACTTGTTGTCTACGGCATTTGTTTTATGATAATTATGGCGAACCACTGTCGTAACTGTACATGACATTTTCCCAAGCATTTTGGGGCCAGTAAAAATTATCCATGTAAAAAGCAGGTTGGGAGGAGGCGTGGATATGGCCTAAGAAACGTCAGGCACAATAATCAAAGCTGGTGGGTGCAGACTAGAGAAATTATGCTTCCTATACCAGGCAACCTAGAATATCCTCTCTCCAAAGACATATTGACTTGTTCTGCTGTCTCAAGGAGAAAACCAGTAAGGAAGAAATCGTGAGCAGGCCCTGCATTCAATTTTCGTCCTGACTGGTTTTTGTAGACAGGGCGTTTCTCATTGGGACGGCAGTATTGGCACTTTGATAATGAATTCATCGTCAGTGTCCTTGATCACAGATAGAGGGCATTTATTAGATGCATGAGGATGATTACATCAGCATGCAATTCTTTTTTGAGAGGTACATGTATGTCTGCAAGACGTTGATAGGAGGAAAGGGAGCAGGTGAATGTGTGTGTGTGTCAGTTGGATATTCTTTTTCATATGGCCCCTTTTATTTATTTCCCTTGGTTGTGGTTGGGTTATTCACTCACCACAATTGTTGTTTGGTTTCATTTTTTATGGTTTTGCAGGCTTTCACAATGGAATAGTGCTTGAGGGAATGTCTTTCAGCATCTGGCAAAAGGTACTTTTAATGTTGTGGATTCACATACAAAAATTTTAATTTCCTGTAAATGAGTTACGGGTTTCACTGGTACATTTTCTTTCTGCGTGGAAATTTGTTTTTACATCGAACATTGGGAACATTGTCTGCTGCTCCCAGAACCAAAGAGCTCCTTTATATACCCAGGTGTAGACAACAACGTGAACTTGTATGTTGAGTACTTGTGTGTATGCGCGAGTGTTGTGTTGTGGTTGTGCCCGCCACAGTGTCAGGGTATGGATGGTTCAGATATGTGTTCAGGTTTTCTGCTAGTCATGTGTCCCCTCGGAAATCACTATGTCAATAAAACTTGATTAATGTTATTGCCATTTTTATCAATATCTTTGACAAAATTGAGGATTTTGCCAATTTAACTGGGGAGGTTTTGCAGGTATTAGCATCACATCCAGTGCAGAAGTGGTGCCATTTGGGAAAAAAAACCGCCATCATTTTGTTAGGATGGGAAGACAGGCTCAAGGTTTTTTTCCAGCATGAGATGATTCCAGGATAATTAGGCCCAAAAATAACCGGAAATAATATTCCTCTCTGGTTTTCATTTCCCTTTGGCATGGAGGTTTGCAATGGGAATAAATACGAGGTGCTGAATGTTCAGGTCTTGAGACACTAAAATCATAGATTCATCTCAAGTTGAGCGCGCTATTTAGATGTGCAGCGTCACTTTAGACTCTCCCGGTATTTCGCCCGCGGCCTATCATACTCACCCCCATGCTCACCACACACGATAGTTGGCGCTGACTTAATTGATATGCACCATATATGCACGCATATCGACACATCAACCAGGGGCGCATGTGAAGGTCTGCTACATTTGCATTTTAAATAAATATGGTCTTTTCATCATCCTTGGCTGCATGGCCATAATTTTATTTAAAAAATCAAGCAAGAAATCAAGCCACATCAAAAATAACTGCTTTTCGTCACCTATGAGAACTAGCTAAAGAGTCACAACTGAACATTGTGGTGCCGTTTATCCTGTTAATGACCATTATACTGCTGCCTCGAGAGCCTGTCTCCAGAACAAGGACACCTACGGCTGGATGATGTCACATTGTGTCATATTATCCACGTTGGTATCCACTGTTGGTAAAGTCTTATGGTAATAGCAGTAACAGCTTTAGTAAAGTAGCAGCTTTTATAAGTAACGTGTTAGCGGCCGGTGCAAGGCGACATCTCGTGGCCTATGTGCGTAATGCCATCGAGGATCCAGCATGCTCTGTATATGGTTGATCTTTGTCTGAAAGGACTGCCTCACGACCCACGAGCAAGAGCCACGAGGTCAGTTTTCTTCGCTGGACGTTGGTAGAAGCAGGAGGTAAGGAGCCCGTTGTAATTATGTTTTTAAAATTGTGACGTACACATTAACCGATAGTTGCTGGCCTGCGGCATCCCAGCAGAAGTGTTCAACGATTGATTTACACACCTGGGAAGGATTGGCCCCACAATAGGTCATGAAGGTGAAAAAGAGCAACAAGAAAAAGGGTTGGACCAAGATAGACACTTCGGAGGTGGACGAGTACCTGGAGGAGAAGCGACTGGATGAACGTCTAGGGTAGATATCTATTTTGTGACACATTAAGACTGAACATTTGCAATAATTGGGGATTCGTATCGGCTGAGATGGTTACCCCTGGGTTACCCTGCGGAGAGTTGGATGATAGGAAAATTGTAGGTTAACGGGTTGAAACAAGCCTGGTAAAATGTTGACCCAGGTGTATATTGTTAGAAGTGATTTTCTGAACGCTTGAGAGAAATGAAAGACTCGAGGTATGTCATGACAACTGCTAGCCCTGTACAGGTGGGATTTACTATCCCGGCAGGTTTTGCAGTAAAAGGAAAGCTTTATTCTTTGGGAAAGAGTTTCTGTGTGGATTTTTCACTTTTCTCACATTATTTTTAATGTCACTATTTATAGCCAATTCAGCAATTCCAAGTTGCGCTTCTACACACTTTATAAGTGGGGCTTAACGTCTGCCTATTTCTGCTGCTAAGGCTAAACACCGACGCCAGGGGGTGGTCCTCCTCCTGGAAATTTGGCCACTCTGGGGATCTTTAACGTGCACTCGTGCAATGTCACAAACACATGCGACCGACGGCTTTACTTCCCCTCCGAAAAAAGGCGCACTCTCACTTTTCTACCACCCGGAGAAAAGTCACCGTCCTCGGCCGGGTTTGAACCTACAACTTTGGGTCTAGAGGCGAGCGCGCTAACCACCAGACCACCAACACTGACCACTTCTACACACTACCACACTTTTCAACCCTTTGACTCCCGCTGCCAATTTTACAACCAAACATTTTTTTTTCAAATTCACTGGTATAACTCCGACGGAAATTTCTTTCACCATAGCCGTAGGAAATGTTCACAGTTTCTAAGTTCATGAGTATTTACGCCACTTGCGTGATTTTTTAATGGCACTGCATCATAGGCCAAAGGTCTCATTCATTATAAACAAACCGAAGCAAACACTTACTGCGCGAATTTAAATACACACAGATCCCTGCTGCATAATTCCCGGTATGTGGACGTGCAGCTGAAAACCTTTTAAAAAATCCAGAATTTCTGCGACTTATCGCCGACTTGCTTTTCGCCGGGGGAAAAAATCAGAACGATCTGTGAAGGGTAGGCAATCTCCCCCTGCGCCATTTTGGTCGTAAAAAGTGTCCTTGCTCCTAATTGGGCGGGCAGACTGCACCGAGCTCTGGGCGTTGCCCGCTCACCACCTGAGCCGCCTTTTGTTGCACTTGATGGATCACATTACTTCCTTTTAAACCGGACCTTTAAAATTTTTTAAATTGACATTTGCAATCGTATAAAATTATCTTGGATTTATAAGGGAGGTAGAAGCCGGCTAAAAAAAACCCCGTAGATGTCGCAATAGGATGATGTCACCGTCTTGTGCATAGTAGGTTGTTTCATAAGTCATTGCACATATTATTTTATTAAAAACCGGTAACACATACAGAGATGACCTTTGCTGAGTTTTGAAGCTCTGGTGATTACAATTGGATCTGGCCTGTAGATGTCGCCCATATCGCAAGGAGGCAGGGAAACAAAAAGGGGATCGTGACACCCCCCCCAAATCGCCCGAAGAAGGCCCGAGCCTGACGCACTAGGAGCTGTTTGTCGCTGCATGCTGGACACTCGGAGATGGACAACACAGAAGCTTGCTTTCGAGTGTGGGACAAGTCAGAGCACTATGCTTAGGACTGTGAAAGACTGAATGGTCTCAGGAAGTTGGCATCCTCACTGGTTCCTCACCTTCTCTTTGAGGTGCAAAAGAGCAACCATTTTGCCTTCACTTGGAACTCAATCGCATTGAGAGAGATGGTTTTTTCAAACAGTTTGTGGCGATGGATGGCTGAGGTCATAGTACTCTGACTTGTCTCACACCCAAAGAGTGCATTATCGAGTGGGAGACAAAGGGTTAAAATGTCCATGCCCATTAGGATTCACACTCTTCCCTCTTGAGAGGAATACACATGACCTTCCCCCTGTGACACTAGCGTATTTGTCCCATGGTCCTAGTCAGCAACTGCCTCTTCTCTTACCTACCTTTGCAAGTATCCAATTCTTACATTACACAATCAGGGTTCATATGTGCCATATGTTTTCTACTTGTATACAGGGTGTAAATGAATTCGGGGGACAAACTTGTAGGGGTAATAGAGGGGACCAAGACAAACATATTTGACCTAGGAACCCGTGTCCAGAAACACCATCATAGACAGGGAACGGGTGCGCTCAGACGCGTCAGGCAGGCGGCGTTAGTAAGCGGACCGTTTAGTTGCTAGGTGGCGCGCGGATTGTACACAACTTCGCTATTCACCATAACCTGGCAACAACAGAGCCAACGAACAACTAAAGTCAGTATGCTTGGTAGCGCCAAAGAGTTCTGCTAATATATATATATACCTAGAGGAGGTATTCGGCCTGAAATGTGAGGCAGGCAACAATGCAGGCAACAATATTACCTCCAACAAGATGGCGGCTGCCTCAGCCTGTCTAATGGAAAAGGATAGTAGTCCGGGTGCTAAGGGGTTGAACTTTGCATTTTGTGACAAAAGTATGAAACTCGGTACACTTGTCCTTTGGACACTTCTGATCATATCTGGACGTGGAGCCACGATGACCCACCCCGGTGGTGGTCCATTTCGCAGGGTTTCCATAACTACCAGATGCAGCATCCTTTTAGGACCTTGTATTGGGTGACAAAAACATGAAACTCGCCACAATTGGTCTTTGGACACTTCTGAACATGTCTGGATGTGGGGCCATGATGACTGACCCCCGCTGTGGGTCACTTGCAGGGTTGCCAGATCTAACGGACCAAACATACATCTCTGCGAGGATCATGTGAATTGGGGGCTTGCATTCGGTGATAAAAACGTGAAACGCGGTACGGTAGTTCTTCGAACACATCTCAACATATCTGGACGTGGGGTCACGGTGGGTGACCCCTGGTGGCCTCGCCAGGGGTCACTATCGCGGAGTTGCCAAATCGAACATGTGTTGCACACCTTTACATGAATAAGGGCCTTGCATTCGGTGATACAACACTGCTAAAACATGAAACTCGCCCCAATTGGTCTTCGGACACTACTGAACATGTCTGTAAGTGAGGTCATTA